>JACXGI010004443.1:0-22423 GCA_016801175.1 Esox masquinongy | reverse complement strand
AGTGCCAATCTTTCACCAGGGCCCTTTGTCAAAAGGAGTGCACTATACAGAGGTGCCATTTTGGATGCTTACGGCGACTAATGGAAAAAGCGTCCAGGGCCCCAGTCGCCATGCTGTTGGTGTGAACTGTAGTCTGTCAGCCGTAGACCTGGTTAGTCTGTCAGCCGTAGACCTGGTTAGTCTGTCAGCCGTAGACCTGGTTAGTCTGTCAGCCGTAGACCTGGTTAGTCTGTCAGCCGTAGACCTAAAAGGAGTTTAATCTTTTAACATTTTCTTTGGTTTTCACTTGTAAAAATAAGGTTTTTGGCTTGAAATTAAGGATACGGTTATAATTAGGTTTAGAATTAGCTTTAGGGGTTTGGTAAAAAAAATGTCATCAAAAACGTCTGTGTGTGTCTGTGTGTGTGTGTGTGTTCCACAGGTACACACCATGAACTACGTGGGCCAGCTGGCCGGCCAGGTGCTGGTGACAGTGAAGGAGCTGTATAAGGGCATCAACCAGGCCACGCTCTCTGGGTGCATAGACGTGGTGGTGGTCCGGCAGCCCAACGGGACCTTCCAATGTTCCCCGTTCCACGTCCGCTTTGGGAAACTGGGCGTGTTGCGCTCCAAGGAGAAAGTGGTGAGTTTGGATATGGTGGGTTAATTGACTTACAATACAGACCCGATTAGCAAAAAGCATTGGAAAAAGGTTGTCGTTAGGTTCGTACACATCGGGCAGCATTCCCGGTTGTCCCTGGCAGCTGAACCAACCATGGTCCAGGTCTGTAAAAGTAGGTCAAAATAACAGGATCTGATGGATTTGTTACCCTCAATCACATCCATAATTAATGTGTAATTAGGTCCTTGACTAGTTAGGCTGTCCCCGAATATGATCCTTATGATCTCTCGACTAGTTGACTAGTTGAAATTTCAAATGTTCTTTTGTTCTCAAGTAGATACACGCACAGGGTTTTAATAAGGTCAGGTTGTTTGATACTTTATTCTGTTATTAAACAAAATTATATTATTATAATTTTTAAATTATCATGACAACCAGAAATAAAGAAAGCGATTCCCTATCCACGCCCGTACCAGACCTGGACGATGAGTGGGGAATTGTGTGCTACAGAGACAAGTATTTTGCAGGAGAATTCTGCCGGATAAAATAGTGGCATCGTATTTAATTGTGATTATTTAAGCGTGGAATATTCAAATTGTACATTTAAATTCTGGTAATAAACCTTGTTTCAAAACTTGTTTCAAGTCTTTGATTATAAACCCCAGGACTATAGTTTTATTGGACTACATTAACCTGGTAGGAAGTTGCGTGACCTAAAAACAATAATCTGTTGAGCAACAGACTACCGATCAATAGTCAGCCGATTTTACAGGTTTGGTCCAGCAGAGGTGCAGATCCAGGCAAACTTCCTGGTAGCGGGATGAAGCTGTGCCTGCACACTAAACAGGGAAAACGGTGCCGTTCAGGAGGATTGCTTTTCTACCACCGCTCGCCTTTGTCTCTATGGCAACCCAGTTTTAAATGTAACTCTGCATAGCGAACGGTGGACAGCTACTGTACAGAGAGGAATGTGATGTAACAGCAGGGAGAATTGGCACATACGTCAGTAGATTAGGTGGTGCTGCTTTTTACGAGATTCCTCAGAAAAAGCCATCGGACTTGGCTGAGCAGACAGCGTGACGAGAAGCATTGCAGCTTGATGGGGCACGCCTCAGACCATGCATGTCCTCTTCTTTGCCTCACCCCAGGCTGCTGGGGAGTTGACTCTCTGAGGAAAGATCCCATCTACAGAACTGGATTCCACAAGATGAGGGAAGAAATTGGGGTTACAAAAAAAATAAACGTGGCTATTGTGCTGGTTGCATGGTTGAAGGACATTGTAAAAGGGGAGTGTTCAGGCGAACCGAAATGCGAACACTAACGTCTTAAATGGCCGTTGGTTTTTAATCTGATGGCAGCATATGTTTTGGAAACACCAGCAAAAGAGGTTTATTTGAAGTCACGGCATCAGCTGCCACAGACGAGTTATCAGGATGCCCTCTGCCTAGTGTGGCATCAGACTGGAACAATAACATTCAACACTGGCAGACATTTGAGACTGGAAGTCCAATAGGTCAAATGTAAAAGTGTCTGTAGTACTTAATGACAGGCTAATTGTCGACTAACGTATGACACCGACCTATGGCGCTAACGTTCACGGTTAACAACTGTTCGCCTTACCTGTGACTGCATCTGTTTGCGTCTTCCCGCAAAATTATATTCATAATCAATGCATATCAACTGCAAATTAATGACAGCAAACAGTGATCCGGTGATGTCCCTTAAAAGACATGTTTTCAGTGATCACACGTGTCTTCAGGTTCTCTCCATTCCCCTGTCCTTTCACCTTAAGGGGCCTGGTCAAAGCTGTGCACTAGATAGGATGTCGGTTAAGAGCCCCCTTCCTCTCTGTGATTGTTGCGAAGGGATTGTCCTTCGGTCTATTTTAAGAGGAGCTCTACGGTGGGATGCTTCCTCCGGCTTCATTTAGCATGACCTTCACAGGCTGAAGTGGGTCAGGGGAGCCACGTTGAGCCAATAGCATTGCACCATTATATGGTTGTTGTCAGATACGCTGTATGTAAGGTCTGACCAGTAGGGGTGGAAAGGATACATTCACAAACTGCAATTTTTTTCTGTTACAATAATGAACAGGTTTCTTGTTGGTTGATGTCGTCTTTGCTCGTGAGCTCCATTTATTCGCTAAAAAGACAGGTTTTGTTCTCTAAAGACCCAAAGAAAAAACGCAAATTGAAGTGACAGAGAGATAGAAAAGGAAGCCTTGTTTAGAAGCGAGGATCTGTCTTTAGGGATTAAAGGGCTAGAAGACACCTCAAAAGAGATGAACCCCCATGTTGACAGTCAACACTGTTCTGAATACTTTACTGTTTAGCGTAACGACAGTGAGACTGCAAGCAGATTAACCTCCAGGAACCATAACATGGTATTATCCTACATAAAACGCTCTTTTATTCTGAGTATTCAAGCACGCAATAAAACTAGTGGTATTGGTGAAGCAAGAATGCTAATACATTGTGAGTATTGTTAGCAAACTATCGACAAATGCTTCGGTATATTACTGGAGGCTATAATGAAGTGTTGTTTTGAGAAAGTTTGAGAAACCCCTAGTCATACCCTGTGGTTGTCAGACCTTAGTTAAACCGTTGCTTCTGTTTTCATTTCTCGTTTGTTTTTGATGTTATTTGCCCCCCCTTTTATCTCCCCTGCTAACTTTGTGATGCCCAATTTTTGTAACTGCTAAACGCACAGTACTTGGAGGAGACAGCCAACAACCACAAATAAGCTTGCAGGTGCCCGACCCACCACATGGAGTCACTACAGCGTGGCCACGTGAAGCATCTCTGTCCGAAATCTCTACCACCCACAATGGTGGTGAGCTGCGGTTTATTTTATGCCGAGATCAAGATTCACACTCCTGATCGCAATGGCGGGGCTGTACTGCGGGGCATTAACGTAGACGCGCGAGCGTCTTACAGTTGGAGGGTCCTCTGTCCACATACAATACAACTGGCACTCCTAATCTAAAACACTTGATACATATAGCCCCAGTTTTATGGATGGATACCTTGTCCTTTACGTCTGCAGATTGACATTGAGATCAATGGCGAACCTGTGGAGCTGCACATGAAACTGGGAGACAACGGAGAGGCCTTTTTTGTTCAGGAGACCGAGCAGCATAATGTGAGTTTACTCAGCTTATCACTGTTAATGGTCCTGAGATGGAACTCTATTCCCTAAAATGTGCACTCATCCTGAACGAAAAAAAGGTGCACAATGTTGACATTAGGTTGCCATTGAGTAGTTCAGTAGTGCTACATGTTGTGAATAATCTCTTTCTCTTCTGCCAGGAGGTCATCCCTGCCCGCCTCGTGACATCGCCCATACCAACGGAGGAGGCGTCGTGGAGAGGCAGAGAATCTAGAGCGGGATGGTCGTGTCTGGAGGGTGGGCAGCCGGTGCCCCCGGGGGTCTCCGAGGACCCGGGCCACTCCTCCAACTCCCCCCTCCCGCCCCCCAGCAGTGCAGCAGGGAAGAAGAAGAAGAGGCGCAGGAGGAAGCACAAAGCAGACCCGCGGAAGGAAGAGCAACAGGCTCCCGGCTTTGAGGAGGTCTGTGATCTGAGCTCCGACGAGGAGCACGGGGCACACACCGGCAGGTAAATGGACTGGCATATAGAATGGGTCCACAGGGTTGCACTGCTTCTGAAGGCCAGAGGTTCCCGACCTATGGGTTGCTCCCCCAAAAATAGGGCACCAGTATATCTGCAGGGAGTTTGCAGGACCTTACATTATTTGGAAGCGCAAATTATGTATTAAAACCCATTCATCCGCTATTATTTAGGGTAGAAATAAGTTCTCTATCAGTGTCTGTGTGGTTCTGTCTGGGTCAGAGTGGTTCTGTATCAGTGTCTGTGTGGTTCTGTATGGGTCAGAGTGGTTCTGTCTGGGTCAGAGTGGTTCTGTATCAGTGTCTGTGTGGTTCTGTCTGGGTCAGAGTGGTTCTGTATCAGTGTCTGTGTGGTTTTGCTCAGTGTGTGTAAGCACTGGGCAGCGTTAACATGGTGGTTGACGAGGTCTCCTCCCTTAGGCTCTCCTCATTTACCGCAGTAAAGGAGCCATTGGAACTGAGGCAGCACCCCACCCTCCACTCCCTGGACAGCTACCCCTTCTCTGACGGAGACTGGTTTCCCAGTGACAGCCACAGGTATGAGCCCCTCAGACAGCGAGTCAGTTGGCCAGCCAGCCAGTCAGTAACCTATTGTGCAAATATTTACTCTGGAAATGCAAACAAGCACGATCCTCCGTAAGGTTTGGATTTCCATAGGATTTTACAAAACTCTGTCAATGCTAGGGCTGGAATTAAATTGTGTTGTTCGGCATCATGCTGACTTTTCAAGACAGTGTCACTCATGTCAGCTCAAGCATCAGTTACATTCAAAGGAGCCTTGTTGGGTGCTTGATGTAAAGTGCTAGCACAAACTTTGATGAAATAGCCCATGCAGAAGTTTCTTTTCAGGTCATCTTGCATTCAAAGTGAATGTGCTCTGTCGTTTTCTCTATTACAACAGATCCCTGTCTGAGCCAATGTCACCGAAGAGCGACTCTGAGCTGATGGTGAAGCCATCAGAGAGCATGCTCAGAACAGAGCCACACATGCAGTGGTCCTGGGGAGAGTTCCCAGAATCCACCAGGGTAAGACCTAGGACCTGCATCTTAAATTACACACTATTACGTATACTGTACTAATTTGGGACTCTGTCAGAAGGACACTTCATTTGGGAAATGAGGTGACGTTAGGACACACACCTAATGCACAGACGGAGCTAAAAACGTGCAAAAATTTTATAGGACCTCAATATCAAGACATAACAAACACATTCAAGACATAATAAATAAGTCACTATGCCCTCTGATTTCATTTGAACTCTATGTTCCAGGTTAGTAAGAAAGAGCGCTCAGAGCAGTTTAAGGAGATGGCCATCACCCCATCAGAAAGCACCCACTTCAGGGTTATCCTCAGCTCTGAGGCCATGGAGGCAGAGGTTGGGGGCCTCCACACGTCTCTGGACCCCGTGTGTGTACCTGCCATCGTCAAACCCGAGCCCCGGACCCCCAAACCCAATGCCCTCCATAGCTCCAGTCAACACCCACCCGACCCAATATCGGAACCCCATGGTGTACCCAAACCCATTCAGGACCAATGTCCCCCGAAACATGAACCGTGTCCCCGCAAACCAGAACCAGCTGCTCTACCATCGGAGCCCCTTCCAGATCTGTGGACCTCGGCCAAGCCCGAGCGGAAGGCCCGTTGGACCTCATCGCCCCCAAGTGTGATTGGTTCCAGCCGAAGGGACATTGGCTCTGTCTGTGGGGCTGAGGACACAGGGGCGGTTGGCTCCAAGACTGAATCCCCCTCCAAAAGAAAAGGTACTGATTGTGCTTTTAATGTCAACCAAGTGTTTTAGAAACCAGTTGTCTGGGCTTGCGGGATATGGAGTGGATAGACGTACTGTAGTCCGTGGTGCCTGCTACATCAGCGTGTTTGTGTAGAAGCAGCAGGGAGAATCTGTTCTTTAAGTCCTCTAGTGTATGATAGCAACAACACCCTAAAAGTGCCTGAAATGGTAGGTAACGACATTCTTGGATGCTTAAACCTTCACTGCTTTATAGGAGCCACATTTTGGATGATGGTTTGTCCAAAGACATAGTTATGTTGTGGCAGAAATTAGCCAGACTTAGAGATGTTCTGGATTTAGACGGTTAGAGATTATTTATTCAGCTGCAGCTGGGAAATCCACACACTGACATATCAATTAGTGGTTTTCACCCAGACAAAAACAGCAGTGCTTTTTTTTATACAGAAGCAACAGAGGACAGGGGTAAGAAAGAGGGGTCAAACAAACGGCTGTGATGCAACTCTGTCTGAAAGCCCATTTGCCAGTAGGAATGCCCTAAGGCGTGGTCAGGTGTCAGCAAACGCATGAGAAATGTATCTTATACAACAAGCAATAGGTTGGCAAATGCATGATGAGTAACTAATCTATAGTGACGAAGTCATAAAGGATGCAGTTTATATTTCCCCCGTTACATTTGAAGATTCAAATATTCTCAACAATGAGCTGTTAGTGTTTGTCTTCTGATAACCTGGTATGTTTTGTTAACAAAATCACAGCTTTACCGCCTCAAAATGTCCTTCTGAATTAATTCTAGCCTGTAAACAGAATACTCAATTATTAAAGTGAATTATTGAAGTAAATCCAATCCACCATGTTGGACCGAAAAAAATATTCCCTGCAGAAGACTAGGGTTGCATGATTTGGATGAAATATTGAATCCCGATTTTCTATTTGGCAAACTATTGCAGTTATAACCACGAATTGCGATCTTTAAGCAGGGTAGAGAACCTTACTTCTAAAATTATATAATAGAAATCATAGCTTACCTAATGTGCTAACTGAATAAAAGGCAATAAAGTGCCTTTGAAACATGTCCAAAACATTGTAGTCTAATCTACTCATTCAATGCGATGGCGTTTGCTACATGTGTCGTTGTCAGAAGATATGCAAACTTTCTGAACCCCTGAGAGATATTTTGTCCCATATCAAATTAGTTTCCAGGCACTGACCTTGAAGAGATGGGACTTGCAATAACCATACAGTTTTGTATGTGGGGCAATATCTCTGCGCCACCTCTGTTGAGAAAGACATTTTTGCTAGCATTTGCAATTTGAACTCATTAAAATCACTGAAAAATTATCTAGCATCTGAACATAACACTTTAAATAGCCAAGAAACACAAAGACTAATTCTCATAAATTGTCTCCTGCACATTTCTGAAAAGAAATGTTACATCTTTCCAGGTGGCCTATATTGCGCAGTCTGTCACCCCTACGTGTCGTTGCATACAATTAAGGGATTAGTCTGGGTATTAAGCTAAACAACCAAAAAAACGTCAAAACTGCTAAGGTAGACTTATCATTTGCTACAGTATAAATCACAACTTGCAAATACTCATAATCGACTTGAGAAAAAAGTCCCCTAAAACTACAGAAACACTAGAACCCTGTGTCATTGTGATCACCAGCAGTCGGGGAAGGGCACAACAGCCCTTGGGGGTGCCATTAAGGCCGGGCATCAAGGGACATTCCTATGTGGAATTCCATCCCCTCCATAACACAGAAGATGCTCCTTCTCGGACATCAAATTGATGTTTGTGATGAAGTAATCATTTTCCTGCCATACAGAGGGGGAAAGCCACCTCTTTGCCAATAGTGAATGAACAAAGTCTAGCACGTTTCATTGGAGGAGGAACCGTTGTTCGATTAATTGTGTAGCCCTTCAGAATACACAGTTCTACTGAGCTTTTGTTCATGTTTCTGGTTAAGCAGGTGAAATGGCTTCTCACAGTCCCTGTAGTGTAGCTGTTACAGTTTAAAAGCCTTTATAAAGCTTACTTGCTTACAAAAGTCAGATGACAGCAACATTTCACAGGACCTAAGGCCTGCTTATTTTATTTTTTTACAGACTATTTCTTCATTGTTGACTGTAGGGAAACCAGATGTGTAACCACGCTAGTGTAAGAGACAGTGGATACGGGATGGAACCCCGGTGTCTGGTGGGGGTTTCACATGTTACAAAAAGACCATTGCTCTGGTCCTTTGTTTGTGGTTCATGTCCCCTCTTTTATCGTTCCCCATTCGTTCAGTACAGGCTGGTGTGGAAGGCAACAGAGGAAATAACTTAGATGTTTATAAGGGTCTGTGTGATGGACTACACCCAGAAAGTGTTTTGACACCATAAACAGGAAGGAAGTCATTTTGCTTTCTTTCAGGCTGCGCCTCAGCAGCATGTAGTCTCTGTAATGCTCAGCTTCTTTTTACCAGGATCACAATGCATCTTAACAAAAGTACTGCACTTTATAGAAGATAGGGGACATGTTAGGATGACTCCTCAGTCTAAGTCATTGGTGGCGCCGGGTCAAGCGAGACGAAGCTAAGGCACCCCCAAGAATAAGCCCAGCACCCCCATTAGCACAACAAGAATGATTCAGGAACGTGTGGATGCATGTCGGTTGAACCAAGAATGATTCAGGAACGTGTGGACGCATGTCGGTTGAACCAAGAATGATTCAGGAACGTGTGGACGCATGTCGGTTGAACCAAGAATGATTCAGGAACGTGTGGACGCATGTCGGTTGAACCAAGAATTATTCAGGAACGTGTGGACGCATGTCGGTTGAACCAAGAATGATTCAGGAACGCGTGGACGCATGTCGGTTGAACCAAGAATGTTTCAGGAACGTGTGGACGCATGTCGGTTGAACCAAGAATGATTCAGGAACGCGTGGACGCATGTCGGTTGAACCAAGAATGTTTTGGGAACGTGTGGACGCATGTCGGTTGAACCAATGGCCATGTGTTCATTGATCAGCACCCCCTGGCCTTGACACCTAGCCCCATCTTAGGCTTGTCTTAGCACCCCCCATCAAAAATTCCTAGCGCTTGTGGACGGAATGCATGAAAAAAATAATGGATTTCTCAATGAATGACGAAGTTAAATAGTTTACCTCAGGGTTTCTTGAAGAAATTGTCTTTGTGTGCGACAAAGGTGTGAGGAAGAGAAGTCAGCACCAGGGGCCTGAGGACATTTACCTGGACGACCTGAACGCTCTGGAACCTGACGTCGTTGCTCGCTACCTAGGTCCCAAGAGGTATGCCTTCATCCTGCCTTAAGTCCTGTGTATTAAACCCATATCCCCTTTGTTTGAAATGTCTCATGTTCACGGTAACAGCTCTTGCTCGAGGACCGAAAAAGGGGTTGTTTTGTCGAGTGTCGTTGTGTCTGTGTGTTGCAGCGAGTCCGAGGCGGTCCCGAAACACTGGGTGGAGGTGGGCCGGCGTGACGGGTCTCAGTCCCCTCAGTCTGTGGGCAGTGCAGCGGCCGACAGCGGGACCGAGTGTCTGTCAGACTCGGCGGGGGACCTACCAGACGTCACCCTGTCTCTCTGTGGTGGCCTCGGAGAAAACTCTGAAATCTCCAAAGGTAAAGCCTCCCATTGTGACCGTTACATTATAGTGACCCCGGTTGTGTCCAAAAGGCACCCAGTTCCATAGTGCAGGGGGTTTGAACCGGTGTGCCTTTAGATGTTTGGGTGCTCCGCCGAACTGTGCAGGAGTTGAGACAGAGTTTTTGTGACACTCCTGTAAACGTATGTGATCTTGACTGAAAAGCACCCGTGCCGTCCAGATAATACATTTGAATGGCGCATGCTTCGGTGGCTGTCTCACTAGCTGTAACATCTGAAATGTTGCCCCGCCTCCTATTTTTTTAACAGCACACTCAGTTGAGTGTGATGTAGGAGGCGTACAGTTTGTATTACTTGAGGGATGTAAAACACAAGCAGAGTAATTTATCATTTTAATTAGCCTATGAGTATGTCGTATTTGGTATTTCACATGTTTTACAGGAGATATAAAAATAAACTGCTGATTCGTAGGAAAGTGTACACAGAAAGTAGTGACCTTGACTAGGGCCTATACTGTATAGTGTGCCATTTGGGAAACACCCTAAGGTTTCAGTTTGATGAATAAGCAAAATACTTTTTTATGATAGTATGCTGTACCCAGATTACATGACAATGAACCCATGGGAATACGCTGAAGATGCAAATGCTATGATACTTTTATTGCAGAGAAGTTCATGGAGCACATCATCACATATCATGAATTTGCTGAAAATCCAGCAATCATCGACAATCCAAATTTGGTGGTTAGAATTTCAAACCGGTGAGTGGTGACATCCTTTATATCAATCCATATGATTACATCATACTAATTATTAGACTGACACTACGCAGAATAGCAGTTTGTAGAGTTCTTTGAACTTATATAACACTGTGAAAATAACACTGTGTAACACATTTTTTTTGTACCTGGGTAGTAAGTGTTATTTCCTAATTGCTCATACCTCAAAAGTATAGAGAATGGCTATTATTTCCCACAAACTTTCCTTTTTTCCAGGACAGTGATATTTTGAAATGTTCCTATTTTCCAGAACATTCCAGATAGATTCAGTGCTGAGTAAACTTGGATAAACTTATAAATACATATAAATACAGGAATACAACAGCATCAACACCTTGCATGCCTTGAAGTATGATGAGTACGGCTGGGAGGTCATAAGAGACTTCAAAATGGTGGCATTCCTGATTTTTCCAAGGCGGTTTTACCAAGTTTCCCAGCTATCTTTGCCTCGGGGACAACAGGGACACCGAGGCGCAGTACTACCACTGACAGGACTGGCCACAGCAGACCGAGTCCTCTGTGGTTATATAAATATATATATATCCACAAACAATATATTTATTTATTGTTTTTTGCAGATATTACAATTGGACTTTGGCAGCACCATTGATTCTGAGCATGCAAGCTTTCCAGAAGAACTTGCCTAAGGTAGATCCCAAGCATGGTCATGCATTATTAATGTCCTTTATGTGCCAACGTCAACACTCTGTGCATGTACTTCTGAATACTTAATGTCTCTCTCAGGCTACAGAGGAGGCGTGGGTGAAGGAGAAGATGCCAAAGAAGTCAGGCCGCTGGTGGTTCTGGAGAAAGAGCAGCGTCAAACAGGTAGAGAGTATTTCCAAAATGGCAGTCTTAAAGGGTAGTTAACAACTGCTAATTAATACAAGGCCATGTTAATTTTATGTTGACACTATGTTCTGTTTACTGCTCCCACATTTTCTTTGACACATTCTTCATGGATTTTTTGTTGTCGTTCGCTTACCTCTCAAGTCTTTAGAGGCCAAGATGGGCCGACAGGAGTCCTTGTTAGAGACACACAGAGACCCAGAGAGTCCAGTCCTGGAGCAGCAGAATCCAGCGGCGTCACAGTGAGTCAGCCCTGCTCCGCCCCGCCTGTCCATCGCCAGACATTGTTTCACAATGGAAACCAGTTAGTCACCGATGATGTTAATGATTCCAAAACAAGACAGCGAAGTTCCATAGCTTAGCTACCATTGCTAAGGTTGTGTCTTGTTTAAGTTTCAGCGCATGTTCTTACTCCCTTGAAGGAGTGCACCCCTTGTTACAGAGTTAACAAGACTTAACCGCGCAACCCAAATGACAACCAGTGGGATTAATGATTCCAGTAAACTTTTGAATCTCCCAAGAAGCAGTTCTGATATTGCCCAACTCTGGGAAATGCCCCTGAGAACATGTACAAAGGACCCTGTTAAGAAGTCTCAAAACCATTACGCTGAGTGACAATTGTAGTGTTGGGATACTGCCCTCTAGTGGCAACATAAGTGCTGGGGTCGTAAGTCCAAAGAAGTGTAACTATTTGTTGTTGTTATTATTATTATTAGTAACCATGACAGACAAATTCGCCTTCACCTTCCTCAAAATGAGTTGAATGGTATATAGGAGGTTTAATTAGTCTGATGTTGACATGAGGCTGTTGTCTGAAACGCAGGCAGAAAGCCTCAGCAGACTCATCTAGCGAAGAAGAATCTAAAGAGCTTAACTCGGCGGCGCCAACTGAGCGCGTGCAGACAGAGATAACAGCACCGGTGGGCTCGCACTCCTACAAGAAGTCTCTCCGCCTTTCATCGGACCAAATTGTAAGAGCCACGTTCATAACATCATAAGGGATATTACATTGTATAAAGTTATATTACCATGGTTGGATATAGGGCACATCTTTGCATCCTGGCCATAATGGCTTCGGCAGCGCCGCTAAGGGGTTTTGAGGGTAAGCGTGTGTATTAGCACCTGTCAGTACCCACTGCCAGAGAGGGATTTGGAAAATCACCTTCTACTGTTACTTGACGTAGGTCAGTCTGAAGCTCCGGGAGGGGCCTAATGACGTCACCTTCAGCATCACCACCCAGTACCAGGGCACGTGTCGCTGTGAGGGCACCATCTACCTGTGGAACTGGGATGACAAAGTCATCATCTCCGACATCGACGGCACCATCACCAAGTAAAGTTGCTTTCAGTGCTGTTCAACTACATTACCCATAATCCCACAGGGGACCTGGTCAAAAGTAGTGCATAGAGCGTATGGTGCCGTTTGGAACGCCGAGCCTATTGTCAGATTCCCAGGAGTCTGAACTACTGATATTGGATGAAGGTCCTCTCCTGATCTTTTAATCTCCCAGCTTCAGTTTTCATTCAATGCTGGACGTCTTGTCTCGTAATCAGGTCTCGTAATAAAGGTCTACTGTCCAAACACATGGTTACAATTAAAGTGTCCTTGAAATACTGGAAATCCTATAAGGGGTTCTCAGTAGTGAATTCCTGCTGTTTCTGATGTCTCACAAAATGCTCATTTTCATAGGTCGGATGTGTTTGGCCAAATCCTCCCACAGCTTGGGAAAGACTGGACCCATCAAGGCATCGCAAAACTTTATCACTCAGTGCACGAGTAAGTTAGACCATGTATTTGTTAATATTAGCTAGGCTATACAGTTGCTTCAGTATGTTTGTCTTGTCTCCAGGAACGGTTACAAGTTCCTGTACTGCTCGGCGCGGGCAATTGGCATGGCGGACATGACCAGAGGGTACCTGCACTGGGTAAACGACCGGGGAACCATCTTGCCTAGAGGACCCCTAATGTTGTCTCCCAGTAGCCTGTTCTCAGCCTTTCATAGGTACAGCTCATCTTTCAGTTCGCAGGTCAACTCGCTTTTTCATTTGGTGAATGTCTGCTTGGAACTAACTTTGAAATTTTTTTTATTTTAATGCATTTTGTATACTTTTCTCTTTTTTAATGTATGTTTCAGTTGCCAATTGGTTCAGTAGGCTTGGAAACTCTTTGGCCTATAGTGGACCAGTCGTCTAGGCCGCTGACTACATTGCACATGTACCACATCAGCTTTGGTTTCACATGTTTAGGCTGTCCCAAATTAAAATTCTTCAACATGTATTAAACTATGAAGATATTACTGCTAGTAATTTACATATTCAACATTATTAATCCTAAAACAGTGTCCCTTCAACATTGTTACACAATGTTGTTTGGCTAGCCCAATTTTAAAAAGTCTAAAACATTTTTAATGTAAGCAAGCTGGCAAGCACACTACATTTATGTCTTTAAATGTCTTTCCTAGTTGTAATATGGTGTTTTTGTGGTATGCTTAGATTTTAGTGTTGTAATATGGTTAGATTTCAGAAGCATTGTAATGTTTTTTTCATGTTTTTTTCCACCCTTTCTGTTTGACCTTCTATAGGGAGGTGATTGAAAAGAAGCCAGAGAAGTTTAAGATTGAATGTCTGACAGACATTAAGAACCTCTTCTATCCAAACACACACCCTTTCTACGCAGCCTTTGGAAACCGTGCAAATGTAAGTTTTGTTTTATTCTTCTGATTTTGAAAATAATTTGTAATTTTGTTATAAGGGTAACCCTCTTGTATTTGGCTCAGGATGTCTTTGCCTACAAGCAAGTGGGTGTCCCTGTGTGTCGGATCTTCACAGTCAACCCCAAAGGAGAGCTCATCCTGGAACAATCAAAAGGCAATAAGACATCGTAAGTGGCTAATTTACAGGTTTCAGTCTCAATGACTGATTATCTATGCATGTCAGTTGACCCGGTTTCTTCTATTTGTATGTGTAAATAACCTTTAAAAATCAAATGACCTTGTTAACCATGGGCCCAATTCAGACATAAGTGAGAAGTTCTGTTATATGGATACAAGTCTATAATCATGTAAAAAGTAAGTACACCCTTTGGAATGTTGTCTTTCATGGACATATGGATATGTAATCTTCACTTCAACTCATAAGTGTAACCTAATAACAAATTACACTGAAAGTTTATACTTTGCCATCATTTATTCATCAAAAATCAACAATGCAATTTCATTGAAAGTAAGTACACCCCCAAGTTCATTAGCAAGTGTTGCCCCTTTTGGATAAAAGTCATGTTGCTTTTTCTTGTGACTGTCTGCCAATCTCTTCTGGGATTAATTTTTTTGACCACACTTCTTAGTAGTACTACAGTAGTACTTCAAGTCCCCCAAGAGCATTACTATAGGATTGAAATCTGGCCTTTGACTCTGCCATTCCATTACCCTCCATTTCTTCTTTTTAATCCATTCTGTGGAAGTTTAGCTTGTGTGTTTTGGATCATTGTCCTGTTGTAAAATCCATGTTCGGTTCAGCTTTTTGACAGATGGCCTCACATTCTCCTCAAGACTTCTCTGGTAAAATATGGAATTCATGATTGAATCGATGATGGCAAGCTGATGTTACCACACACCCATATGGTTAAGAACAAACCAGACCAAGTTTCTAATGTTCGTGGAAGGCTGGACCCTCCCAAGATACTCTATAAGGGTTTTCTAATAATATTCACCTATTTTGTTGCACACGATTCTAATTTTACCCATTTCATGTGATGGTAAAGTTAGGGCTGTATTAACTTTTTGTGCTTTAGGAAGGTGCATTTCTATTTATTTCAACTGCATAAAAGGTTTCAGAGTAATTTTTTAATGTGATTTGTAACATTGGGATTACCTTTATCAATGAATGTGGTTGGAAATCAGCTCAAATATCCATGTAAAAAAAAAAATTCCAGGAGGTGTACTCAAACGCATTCTGGTTAATGAATACAGAGTAGTATGACATGAATGTGCCAATATGTGCTCCTTATCATCAAAACCGTTCCCTTTTGAACTTGGAATTTCATATAAACAACATTACACATTTAGAACAAAATCAGAGGTTGAAAAACGTATTTGTTTTGCAAAATTCGCAGACCAAATCTTTTAAGTTGAATGTTATCTGAAGTCTGAATGGGACCCCAAGCCAAGGGGCTTTGACTGAATACTACCCTAGGTCACTGTCTATCTATTATCTTATCCCTTTGCTGTAGATACGGTCGACTGAGTGAACTGGTGGATCACGTTTTCCCTTTACGCAGTAAGGAACAAAGCGCCACCTTCACCTTTCCAGAGTTCAGCACTTTCTGCTTCTGGAGACAGCCAATTGCGGAAGTCTGTCTTGAGGAGCTGCTCTGAGACAGCCAATTGCCAAAGTCAGTCTTGAAGCGCTGCTTTGATTCTGATTGAACAGTTCCCACAGCTATGGGTTTTTGATTAGGTATTAAGGCAGTACCTAACAGAACCTTTGGTACGATAGATGCACTTAGTTTTTTGGTCCAAAAGAAGTCACTTCAGATTAATTAGCTGAAAAATGTATGTAAGCAATATTGTGTATTGCTTAACAATCCTATGACTCATGACATCATGATTGCTTGCATTACCTTAACACTCACTTTGATGACATATCACGTATCTAATGGAGTGATGCTTATTTCATTGTTTAGTGCTTCACAGGTATGCCAGCATTCACTGGAATGATATCTATAAGAACTGACTCACATTATCCAAAATTGATTTTAAAGCCTTGATGTAAAGAGAAAAAGACTACTTCAGTAGTAAATTGATTCGATTGAGCGATAACACTTCCTAGGTTTGTCCCACTACTTAGAAAGGCCTTTCTGTAGACATGCTATGCTTAGGTAACTAAGATTTTGCACTGAGCTGCCAGTAGAACTGGTTCAAGTCTTAAAGTACAAACTATGTATGATAAGAGATAAAAACAGATATAGAAAAATGTAATTGAACTGAGCGGGCTCAATGTTTAGGAACTACGTAAAGATAGCTGCAGTGCGGTTCAAGGCAAAGTAAGCACTTTTTAAATGTGAAAATGCTGCTGACACCCAGCACTGGAGGTTTTGGTTGGGGACAGAGTAACATATGCACTGAACGCACAATACCGTTAAAAGGAAAGGTTTAGTATTTTTGATCCTGTGAGCTTTTTTTGGATTATCTAGCCTAATGCTGGACTGTGGAGACATTTTTTGTAATTAATACAGTTTGGAAAGTTTACAAATTTTGTAAAGGAAGCCTCTCCCGGCTAAAATGAAAGTGAACGGGGCAACAGATATAGCTTTCTAAATTATATGATGCATTCGGTTTTCCGATACGTGAAGGCCATGGTATATTGATACAGGTCTCCGTATGTTCTACGAATTTTTTTGTCAAAACGAGCATTGTATCAATGGTTACCACGGTTGATTCTTTCTGCAAAATGTATAAGCAGCTGCCACGAGGATGAATCTGTGAGGAGCCTGTATGCATAACTGGCTTTGTTTACAAAACTAGCTCACTAGATAGTAGAAACTTCTAGCTCAAACAAAAAAAACAAGTTCTATTAGCTGCTGGTAAAATGACACGAACTTGACTGCAAGGAGGATTCATCCGGCAATCGGCTTTGTTTACAAAACTGTAGCTCACGTTAGAAGTGGGATTTATTGCTACCTAATGCCATCGAGAACCTTGAAGTATCCGTGGATGAGGCTGAATCGGCTCCAGCATGTGCAACAGATGGCATTGACTTTCAAGCGCTTATCAACCCAGCAGTTTTGGAAACCTTCCACATCCCCAAAGAAACTGCAAGAGGCAGAGGCTGAAGGGACCAAACGGACAACTCTCAATTCTGTAAGTGGGCACGTATAGCTGTTTGGATAATTATGTCGTAAGTCCCGTTCTGCATGAATAGTATGGGGAGGTACTGAAATTATTACTACTACGGAGCATTGGCACAATTTTCATACTGTTGGGAAGGGCCTGGTCAGTTATTTTCCCTGACTGATAATATTCTGGAATGACGGCCTGTCTTTTAGACAATTAGCTAGATTTCATTTTATTAACACAATAGGGGACTGAACATTCTCAACATTTTGATAAATGCCCGTAAATTGTGCTTGTTGCTAGCTAGTAAACTCCAATGAGGTCAGCACCATAGGCGTAGTTCAGCTGTTTTGAAACAGCACTGCGCTGTTAGCTCAAGTGCAGATGTTAGAGCATTGTTTATGAAAAAATAGTTTGGTTTCACGTAGAACATAACGATTGATACAAAGCTCATTTTGGCACGTTTTTCAGGAGAACATACAGAGACTTGTATCAATGCAGTGTGGCCTTCCCATTTTGGAAAACCGAATGTATATTATTTTTAAACGCTTCATCGGTTGCCCCATTTAATTCCATTTTACCCTAGAGAGAGAGAGACTGCAGAAAAAATCGTAAACTCTCAAAACTGTATTTATTACAAAAAATAATCCACAGTCCAGGATTAGGCTAGATAATCTGAAAAAAGGCCCCAGGATCAAAAATAGCGAACCTTTCCTTTAAGCAGACATTTTGTGGGTCATCTTTACCTTTGACAATGTGTTATAAAATGAATTCTTAATGGAATATTTCTATTGTTATGGCTTGGGATCGTCTTGTATATTTAGAACTACATTTTGATTTCTCTTGGCATCCTCATTAAGCTGTTGTATTTTATGAAGTTCAGAGGTTTTGCAGAGTTCCTCCTCGATAAGGATGCCATTCTTTCTATGAAAGTGATATTTTGTGTGGAGAGTACACACCTTAACGCTCTGGTGTTTTTCAGCAACTGCATTGATCGTGATAAGAGATTCATGTCACAGTTTTCACCCTTTCCTAATGTTTAATGCCTTTGTTACTTGATTAAGTATTATTGAGTGTCACAGTGCACAAATGTGTATGTTTTGGATATGAATGTCTACCAAATAAATCTATAAAATCAAAGATTTCATTCAGAATGGTGATGACTTCAGAATTTTTGTCATAAGATATTGTCTTACATGTCAATGGTCTCCCTAAGCAGCTCCACTGTTACTTATTAACAGCGCAATATTTCAAAAGTTGCACCTTAATTTGTTTCAGCAAAAACCTTGTTTCTTGAGCAGCACTCACTAATTCAAGGAGATAAATCCTGTGATACAAATATAGACAAGTGCACTAATTATGGTGAAACAATGAATATTATAGAAAAATAACATTAGCATAGTTAAGAATTCATGGCCAACATTTAAACAAATACTTTATTATTGATCCCCAAGTCAGAATTGAGGTTCTCTTCAAGAAAAGGCACTGAACCATTTTGTTTAAGCACTTGTCCTAAAAACTGACTTGATTGTGGTGACATGCAAAGACCTTTCAAAGCAATGTATTTTGTAAAAAAGTTGGTTGACCCTTGCCAAATTAAAAAATATACATTTGCTTAGCAGTAGTTTTCTAAAAATGCTATTTACAATTGATTGACATTCACATAAAAAAATGATTTAAAAATGACTAAGGTTAAAAATGCTACAACAAATGTAAAAACATTGAACACGCTAACAAAGCAGACGCTTACCCACCAGGTAAAAAAAAAACCTTTCCATTTAAAATATAACTCCTAAATATATTAATACTGACAGTAGCTTACTCTATTCCCTCCATAAGGATTCAATAATCTATTTCTTTTTTCTTTTTTTTATGAAAGATCTACCTTGAAGTAGACATTTTATGTTTTTCCATATGGCATAATAATCAGAAAATCACTTACATGCCTTACAGCTATTTTAGTATGTATAATATAGAACAGGTGGTGCTACATGGTTCTATTTTTTTAGGGGATAACTGTCTATAACACAGGATTATTTTTTGAGAGGGTGGGATATAGAAGTACAGCACTAAATGTTGAGAGGACCTCTGTTTTCTCTGAGATGGCTAGTTTTCCTGCCACCATGACTAAGCCTGCCCTGTCGCCACGCTTCAGACTTAGAACCAGGCTCAGGGAGGCGGAGCCTCCGCAGTCACAGCTGGTGGATCCAGCCCCAACTCCACCACCAGTAGCAGGCAGGTACCCGGCCGTGTCCAGCCTCTGGATGCTGCGGTTGGACACTGAGAGAACCGCCTCCACCCTGGCACCTCTCTGGGCTGTAAGCACAGCACTCAGCAGGTAGAGGCCTTCCGTGGGGACAGTGAAGATGCCTGGAAAAGTCCGAAAATGTTGGCCAAATACTAACCCCGGTCATTGACAAGGGGTCACTTATACAGAGTAAACAGACTTGATAAACAACAAAAATCAAATGTGTCTAACTTTTAATTGAGTGAAAGTGAAAGATTACTCTATGAATTGTATTCCTGCTACAATTAGCACCCCCTGAAAATATGACACACATGCTAAGCAACCTTAGTTGTCCATGAAAATGGAAAAGGATTGGAAGATTCACAAATCAGGGAATGGTTATGAAATGATGGCTATGTGCCTGAAAATACCCATTTCCACTATTAGGCCAATAATTATGAAATGTAAATCAACTGGAGCTGTGATGAACATGCCTGGAGGTGGACATGTGTATTTTGCCCCCAACGCACAGTCAAAAGAATGGTTATTGTGGTAAAAAATATCCAAGGATCACAGTTGGAGAATTGCAGAAGTTGGTTACGTCTCTGAAGCTACCACCATACTAACAAGTTATTTGGAAGGGTTGCCAAAAGTAAGCCTCTGCTCTCACCAAACCACAAACATATGCACTTGGAGATTGCTAAATGTCAATGAAAACCAGGTTCTATGGTCTGATGACACTAAAATTGAACTTTTTGGCAACGAACTATCATGCTTTTGTACTGGCATTAGAGTCTCCTAAATCCCACTGAAAACCTGTGAGATGAGCTCATGAGCAGAGTCCACAAGCGAGGACCAAGACCTTCAGGGATCTGGAGAGTTTCTCTATAGAGGAATGGCCTCAAATTCCTGCGTTCTCCCTCCTCATAAAACATAGAAGACGACCCAGATCTGTTATCTTGGCAATGGGAGGGTGGATAAAGTACTTAATGCAGGGGTGCCAATAATTGTGGTACAAATGTTTCTGAATAAAATCATTTTTTCATTACCTTTTCTTTGAACAATTTTTACTCCGTAGATAAATGTTTTTTTTGTGTCAGCTCAAGCTGGTAATCAACAATGGCACTTGTTCACAGGCTTTTTTTTATATTTACCTAGGGTGCCAATAATTCTGGAGACCATTGTGTGTATACGCTCCATACTATCCAGTCCCTAAGTATTCCAGCACACTGGATTTTAAATGAAACTATAATTAAGAGATTAAAGTGCAGACTCAGATGTAATTTGAGGGTATTTACATCCATTTATCATGAACAGTATAGAAATTACAGCCTGTGTTACGGGACCACAAGTATTTAGGCAAATTAACATGATCTGAAAAAAAAAATTGTCATTTAATACTTGGTTGCAAGACTGTCTGAAGAGCAGTCATGCACTTCAGGCAATTCTGTGTATCTTCCCTGTTGATGCTCTGTGGGGCCTGTAATGCAGCCATCTTGTTCGTGTTTGTTTAAGGGCATTTTTGCCTGAAACAAACAAGGCATTTCTCGTCTTCAGCAAGTGAAACGCAAAATTAATTGGATTCAGGTTGATGATTGAATTGGCCCATCAAGAACACTCCACTTTTTGGCCCTTAAAAACTAAATTGGTTGCTTTAGCAATGTTTGGGTTATTTTCCCATTGCAAGGTGCTGTGCCGTCCAATGAGTTCTGAGGAATTTATTTGTATCTGAGCAGACAAGATGTTTCTGTACACTTCAGAATTAATCGTACTGTTGTAGTCAGCAGTTACATCATCAATGAAGACAAGTGAGCCAGTTCCAGTGGCAGCCATACATGCCCAAAACAACCTAATCTGGTTCTTTGTTGGTTTTTATTATGTTTAGCATTATTTGGTCATCCACCGTCGGCCTTTCTTTCTGACTGAAGGTATGTCTTTGTTCTACCAATTTGCCATTGCTGAACTACCCAGTGCTTTATTTCTTCTCAATTAACCAAACAGTTGATTTTGGCACAACTGTTTTGGCTATGTCTGATTAATTGATCCACATCATGATGGCCATGGTGTAGTGACACTTTGTTCCTAGTGTTGTCAGACACCAGCAACAGAATTCAAATGCAAAGTCTAGAATCAAGACTAAACATTTACAGCTCTCTTGGGCATGCAGTAATGATGCAAACAAACGCACCTTCCCTATATTTTTGGTCCCCTTAAATGTGGGGATAATGTAATCTGATATGGATGAAAATACCCTGAAAGTCTATACTGAACACATTGTCATTGTACCCATTCAAATCCACTGTTGGAGTACAGAGCCAACACAACTAAACCTGCATCACTATTGAACTATGTATGGACTGCACTTTGCATACATCTGTTGGACTTTACGTACGTGCTTGGGACTGTGTTGATGTTACCTGTGTAAGGGTTGTAATGTCCCCCATCGTTGACCAACATCTTGTTGAATCGGATGAAGCCCACCATAGACTGGAGGTTGAGACCGGCCGAGAAGGACACCCCTCCACCTGGCGCACAGAAATACGTTAAGTTCAATGATTCATAACTCGGTCAAAAGTTTGCAGAATATAAGAGAGTATTATTTTGGGGGGACACTTAGCTGCTTTTGGAGACTAATTATTGTTCATAACTGTAAATAATACTATAGCATTTAACTTAAGAATACACAACACTAAATACCTAACTGTTAAAATTAAATAGGGTTTTGTGTTATGACAGTCTATTGAAGATGTGGGCAATTGTTGTGTGAGAGGTTATTTTTGAATGGACTTAACATTTCATATTGCCTGTAAATGAATGAAAAATATCACTTACCTGAAATAACTGGACTGTCAGGCTTCAGAGGCACTGTAGAGGGTGGAGAAGCTGTAAAACAATCAAGATATTCCTTTTTTTAAAACGTGCAGTTCATCTTGCAAACAAACCTGCATGTCTGTGTACAGGTGCTGGTCATAAAATTAGAATATCATCAAAAAGTTGATTTATTTCAGTAATTCCATTCAAAAAGTGAAACTTGTATATTATATTCATTCATTACACACAGACTGATATATTTCAAATGTTTATTTCTTTTAAGTGTGATGATTATAACTGACAACTAATGAAAATCCCAAATTCAGTATCTCAGAAAATTAG
>JACXGI010004442.1:30671-53924 GCA_016801175.1 Esox masquinongy | reverse complement strand
TATTATTAGCACTACCTTGTTTAACTTTTCTCAGCCTGGAACGAGTCACAGTGGCAATAGGTAAAACTGTACTGACTACTCTGGCTATGCTATCGACAGACTCCACTATGCTAGCAGGCTGGCTAACAGCCTGCGGCCTGACCTGCACCCTATTTCATGGTGAGACTATAGGAGTGAGACTCCTGTCAATGATCCTAGATAAAAGAAGAGCACCACTCCAGCTAGGATGGAGTCCGTCGCTCTTCAGCAGATCAGGCCTGGCCCTATTTCTGGGAGAGTCCCAAAAAGAGAGCCAGTTATCTACAAACTCTACCTCCTACGACGGGCAGAACTCCGTTTTCAGCCAGCGATTGAGTTGCGCAAGTCTGCTGTAGAGCTCGTCACTACCCCTAGCTGGGAGGGGGCCAGAGACAATTACTCGATGCCGACACATCTTTCTAGCTAGTTTACACACTGATGCTATGTTCTGCTTCGTAATCTCTGACTGTTTCATCCTAATGTCGTTGGTGCCAACGTGAATAACAATATCTCTGTACTCTCTATACTTGCCAGTTTTGGACTTCGCTAGCACCAACCCCAAATTTGCGGCTACGTCGGTGGCTCCGCCCCCCGGTAAACAGTCTACGATCGCCGGCTGATTCTTTAGTCTAATACTGCGGGTAATGGAATCGCCGATGACTAAAGTTTTCAGTTTTTCCGGGCCACCGGTAGAAAATGCCTGCCGATCATTCCCCTCCGAAGATGGCTCGGGCTCTAGCAGCGACCCAGGTTTAACTGGTCGACGGCATTTCTTCCCAGTGACCAAGAGAAAGTTCTTGCCCGGCTGCAGGATCTGTGCCGGGGAGCTAACAACACTGTTGTTTCTTCCTGGTGGCAAAGACACAGTTTTTTCCATTTCTACACTAACATAATCCTTGCCTGACATTTGCGTCTGAAGCCGAGCCTCTAACTCTGCTATCTTTACCTGAAGACAATAGTTCTCCTCCGTGTTGTAGCTACAACAATTACAGTGATAAGGCATTGTAATGGTACTTAGCTTCGGGTGTTCAGGGGTGAGTAGTTCCGTTAATTATGTCCAAATAGATTCCCGGTGTAGAAAAGTTGGGTAAAAAGGTCAACAGATAAAAATATTGCGTTGGTAAACTCTTAAAGTAGAATTTAAGCAATTAGTTTACAAAGAGTAAATTCGAAAAAGTTTGGCAGGCAGCCAGGTAGGTAACAGCAAGCAGCGTACAGCAGCGTACAGCTAATGAAGATTAGCCACCTGTCATGTTTTGCACATACACTGAACATAGTGGTGAAAAAGGCCCTTGATTAAACTCTAGACATGGTACAGAGCCGCTGTAAGGCAAGAAAGATTGTGGAGCTGTTCAAATCAAGTACAACCGCAAAGGAGAGGCTGGGAGACGTCTGAAGACAAATGGGCAGGCCACAGCTGAAACTAGTCCAAGAAGTGGACCCAAGATGGAACAGCACCTTTGCAATGTTCCAGCATCTGTATGAGCAAAGGGAGTCAGTTGAAGCAGCTCCATCCAGTCTGAGGACAGAAATTGCCTCCATGTCCACTGAGGAAAATTACACCATCTGCCAGTCTCTCTCTGTCCTTCAACCAGGCTACTGTTGAATTGTCAGCTGAGAGCAATGTGTCAGCCTCCAAGGCTGGTATTGTGTATTTTGGGATCTATTTAGCCTATTGGTCTAACAGCAAATAAAATATTGCATAAGTGAAAACAATTAATAACTAAATATATCTCTTTCTGATATTCAAGATCATTCCTATGATGAGAATGATCCAGCATAAAGTAGCGGACAAGCTGGCTCATACAACCAACCCCATAACAGCAGGTTTGGGGGCAAAACTACAAAGGTGCTTGAAAGCCAGACAATGTCCAGAGACAACACACTGCTTACAGGCTGCAAACATTTTGGATCCCATATTTAAACCCTTGAAGTTTGGGAACCAAGACAAAGCCAAGGGTGTAGTGAAGTTTGTCACTGCAGAGTGTGCCAAGATGATAAGGACCCCAGCTCCTCCAACAATAGCTCTGCAAACACTAGCTTCACCAACACCAGCTCCACCAAAATCAGCTCCACCCAAACCAGCTCCCCCACCTGTCACAAGCCATCAGGCACAAAATCAACCAGCATCACAGGCTCATTGTCACATATTTTTCATATTATACCATTTTGACATTCTCTAACACATGCTGTATGTAATTAACTTTATGTATTGTCAGGGATCCTCAATGGCTCCCATGGACGATGACCTGTGGTGACTCCTGAAAAAGAGTGAATAACACTATCCATGTACAGAGTGACACAGCCAACGCAACCGTTGAACTCCAACGATACTTAGCGTATGCCTTCCTAACCAAAGTGGAGGTTCCATTAGTGTACTGGGCCAGAAACACAGGCCTCTTCCCTAATCTGTGTAAACTTGCAATGTTATATCTAGCCATCCCTGCAACTTCTCTGCCCTGTGAGCATGTCTTCGCTAAAAAGCTGGCCAGGCGGCAACAACAAAATGACTTCCAGTTTTCGTATTTCACCTTGAAACTAAAAGTCTACGGCGAAACTCTATATGTATGATATGAATTCATAATTTTTGGCAGATTTGCATAGTGAGTATTTGGGGAAACTTTCAAGGGACACATCCATATACACTGCTTAAAAGAAAGTGACAGCAGGTGCACTGGAGAGGCAACAGCAAGACAACCCTGAAAAAAAGAATGGTTTTGCAGTTGGTGGTCACAGACAGTTGCTCCCTCCTCATCCTTCCTTACTGATTCTTCACTAGGTTTTTTTTGATAGTGTCCTTCTCACTACTGGTACATTAGCATGAGGCTGCAGCCATATCAGGTTGCACAGGTAGTCCAGCTCCTCCAGGATGGCACATCCATATGTGCCGTCGCTAGAAAGTTTGCAGTGTCTCCCAGTATAGTCTCAAGAGCATGGAGAAGATACCAGGAGACGGGCCGTTACACGAGTAGAGCTGAACACAGCCGGAGAAGGGTATCAACCCAGCCGCAGGACCGGTACCTGCTCCTTTGTTCGAGGAGGAACAGGAGGAGCACTGCCAGAGCCCTACAAAATTACCTCCAGCGGGCTACTAGTGTACATGTTTCAGACCAAACTGTCAGAAACAGACTCCATGAGGGTGCTGTGAGGGCCCGACGTCCTCTAGTGGGACATGTGCTCACAGCCCAGCACCATGCAGCTCGACTGGCATTTGCCAGAGAATACCAAAATTGGCAGGTCCGCCACTGGCACCCCATTCTCTTCACAGATGAGAGTAGGTTCACACTAAGCACATGTGACAGACGTGTAAGAGTCTTGAGATGCCATGGTGAACGTTATGCTGCCTGCAATATCATCCAGAATGACCGGTTTGGCAGTGGGTCAGTGATGATCTGGGGAGGCATATCCTTGGGGGGGGTCGCACAGACCTCCATGTGCTAGCCAACGGTACCATGTCTGCTGTTAGGTACCGGGATGAAATCCTCAGACCCATCGTCAGATCTTATGCTGGTGCAGTGGGCCCTGGGTTCCTCCTGGTGCAGGACAATGCCTGGCCTCATGTGGCCAGTGTGTGTAGGCAGTTCCTGGATGACGAAGGCATTGATGCCATTGACTGGCCTTCACGTTCCCCAGACCTGAATCCAATTGAAAACCTCTGGGACGTTAATTATTGGTGCATCCGATGCCGCCAAGTAGTGCCACAGACTGTCCAGGAGCTCACTGATGCCCTGATCCAGGTCTGGGAGGAGATCCCCCAGGACACCATCCGCCGTCTCATCAGGACCATGCCCAGACGTTGTCAGGAGTGCATACAGGCACATGGGGGCCATACACACTGCTGAGTCACATTATGAGTTGCCGTGATGAAATTCACGCAATTTAGAACAGCCTGTGATTTCAATTGTTTACTTTGATTTTGGGTGTGAGTTTGAATCCAACCCTCAATCGGTGATTGGTGATTTCGGCATCCATTGACTGTTGTTACATAATTTTGTTCTACATCTTTTACACAATGTACAGTAAAGATTTTGTGAAGATTTTTACAAAATCTTTGTAAAGATTTTGATCTTTAATATATTTCATTCATCGAGACGTATGATTTATTCATCATACGTCTCAATTCATTCATCGAGACGGGTTCCCTTAATTTTTTTGAGCAATGTGTATCCAGCAAAACTATATTTTCCAGTCTTTTGTTGATGAAAAAAGTATGGGAAACACTGGTGATCATGAATGAAGCCCGCCGTAGGTCAGCAAACCAAAAGGTAATCCAATTACATAGCTCTTTCTCTATGCTTTGCTTTACCTAGGTCTAACCTAATGGAAGCAGGCCTTCAAAGCAGGCCTGAAACTAGATAACGGATTTCAGAAAAAAACAACATTGGAGAGGTTCTCTTTTGCACTGTTCAAACATTCCAGTAAATATAGGATGAGTTAGAATTGAGTGTCAAGCGGAGGTTGTCTCACAGGCTCTCTTTCCATTTGAAAAACGGAACCCTCCACTTTACTGTCAATCCTGCAGTGGGTGGTTCAGTCCATACAGCCTGGTCTTACTGCTTTTTCTCTTGCCCTTTACACTCATGCTGCCTGCAAGATGCATCTGCAGAATCACATCAGATTATTTCCACATGAAATAAGCTTCTGGCATGGTAGTAAAGGTGGTGCTGTGAAGGTTTCACACCAAACAAAACTATTTAAGGCACTCAGGCTCTTCCGTGGAGTTAAAAAAATATATACATGTTTTGCTTTCAAGACCTGAAAATAACTGTTTGAAGATACAATTTGCGAGAGGTACATTCTACATGACGTTTGCAGCTAGCTTGTTAACAACAGGCAAAAATAAAATCTGGCCACTCTGTCACAATACCTGGTACTCTGGTTCTGGATATTAGATCCAGTACTCACACAGTTCCAGGATTCGTTTCAGCAAGAGTTTGTTTCTGTTTCAGACATATTTTATAGTGCAGAACAGGATACTAAAGCTACAGGATTTGGATTATACATATAGGGATATGTGAAAAGTGCCCAGAGCCCCTTTAACTAAAGGCTATTTAATCCTGGCAAATGACTTCAAATTTTTAAACCGCAATTGTATTATTCAAGAAGAGGGACTAATTTTACTTACACTCACTTATCAGTTTACTTTGAGTCTGAAACACCAAGTGTTCTGTAAATCCCCCTTAAGCTCAATTCCGACAGTGAAAACCGAATAAACACAATAACTGAGACTTTGTAACAGGTTTAAAAGCCTCCAAACAGATTGATTACACAGTACTTTTAGATCCCAGGAGAGGGTCGAGAACAGCCCCATGCATATCCGGTGCAAGGCTGGGGGGAACGATGGCATGCATGGATGCTATTAACAGTTTAGCAGCGGTGAGGGCAACTTAAAAAACGTGTGAGAAGAGAAATAACACAGGCTAATTGTCACTCAGGGCACAATGGCTAGGAAGGGCTGGGTGTGGGAGACTGTCAACAAATTCAACGTTCACTCAACATTTCAACATTAACTAAAATTCCAAGGGAGTACTTCTGGGAAATGGATAGGCCTAATGAATAAAGAAATGAAAAGGAATATTTATTTAATTGAAAGCTGCGAAAATGCTCTTCTGGACTTTGTGTTTTTGAACTATGGTTACAATTCAACAATGATGTAAGTAATGCCTCAAAAGGCTCATCTCTATTTAGTAGGGCTGTAACTGTAAACAAATTTGTAACCATGCTGTACAGTATGGGTGCCACTTTACAGTATGCACGTGAACCCGAATAAATACATTTGAAAACATTTGAACATAAATAGCTAGCTACGCTGTGTAAAACGGCTTTTCAATGAAAATGAGCTGGAAAAAAACATATATAGCTCTTCTCTGTAAACAGGAGCCTTTACGCACATCACAATCGAAATGATAATAATTGCTGGAGGCTGGAGCTTTTCCAGCTTCAGTTTTGTGAGCCGAACTCTCCCATTTTAATTAAAATCTCCAGTTAGGGGTATTTTAGCATTCCAGTAAACTGCAAGTGTGACTGACAGAAACTTGTCCATAAAACAATAACTATGTCGTCACTTATGACATAAAGTAGCCTAAGGCAGCGAACACCACAAACATTTTCACACTAGTGATGTGCAGTTTGCAATGAAATGCAGTCAATGATGCCACCAAAGGTAAGGAGTGGACTCGCATTCATTTGAAGATATCAAAAAGGAACCCTGTACAGGGTACTGAGCTTCTGTCATGAGGAGCACACAGTCCAGCACTTTCTCTTCTTTATCAGGAAGAAAGGTTTAAAAGACCTCTAGACTTCACAGAGTGAATAATGATTCCAATCGGTGTGCTATTATCATACAACACTTAGCCAGTAGCTTTCAACTGCTATCACTGGTTCAGCTGGGGATTTATCTAGCTTAATCATACAGCAAGGTGAGACGCCATCTGTTCTTCTGGTGCTTCAGTACAGCTGACTGGGAATCAAGTAGTCTACAGACAAAAGGCATTACGAATAGATTCAAAGCACCTGCCCAACACATCATCCATGATATAAGCTTAACAAATTCACCTTATTTCGCTTTGTGATTGTTCTGTATTATTTTACAAAATAAAAAGCAAAGGTTTCACCAAAACCCATTTTGTCTAGTTTAAATTAAGTCTAATCTGCAAAACATACATTTTGTTTAGGCTATAGCTTTCTTTTAAGACAAACAAAGTTTACAGTCCGTGGTGAGTATTTTCATTTAATTTAAACCTTGCTTTTGGAATTAGCATGTTTATCATCTTGGTAATCTCATACACCAAACAAATTTGCCGGTATAATACTATTCTGTGTTCAAAAGCCTTCTCCCTAATGAGTCATGCTTAATGAAAACACACTGCAAATTACTAATGTTCTGAATGTTCCCTCTATTATATCCTTATGAGAAAACTAAATACATTATTTCTGTGAGAAGAAATATAAAACACACCAAAAATGGAGCATAATTATAGAAAAATAGCAGAATCAGCTCAACTCCTACTTGTGGTTTTAAGCTTTGTGCTTACTGGGGGACATTCTGCATTTCAGTGCACTAATGAGTTAAAGGTCAGACTGTTATGACACCAATTATAGCAACATTCCAAATCAGCAACATAGCTCAGCAGAGCACAGTGGCTAGCTAGCCTGACGCTCAGCGTGATTTTAACATGACTGCCTGCTATAATGAGACAAAACCTCTAGTCTGGAATAAAACAGTGATAGACATATCTCATTTTAACCCCCCTAGGGGAAATGGAGTAGATGTAGATTAATTAGTGAACTAGACTTGAAGGGAGAAGATTAAATTTAGGGTTAGGGCACAAGGTCAACTCTGAGATCTATTGCTTAACCTTTAGGAGGTTATTTTATCAAGGTATCGTCTATTCATTATGGTTTAAATGAGTAGGATGACCTTGTATGGTGCACTTATGTAAGTGGAATCATTGGTGACTATATGTTAACTGCAGCACCAAAAAGTGAATGCTGAATAACTGGTATTTTCCTGTCAAGTAACATATCAGTTACATCCATGTCCAATAGGATCTCCTGCATTCCATAATCCATACCTTGCACAATACTGAATGTTTACTAAACACATTTGTATGCCTGGACTGAGAGCAAAGCACAGAGAGGCTGATCAGAACATAGAGATGGGTAGAGAATTCATATGTGTAGCTGAACCATTATAGCGTCTGTTCCTGCATGGGCAAAGACATTTAGGCCATCTCCATCAAAAGGTAGGCAATTTCAGTATCATTCATTGGCTGATCCCTCCTGATGACTCAGTTGGAGTTGCCTGATAACCAAGTCGGAGTCATCAACCGGGATCAGCCAATTACCAGTTGAGTCATTAGTAGGGATCAGCCAATGAAAATGGAAGCCCCACTGTTTTGACTAAATTTAAACATCGGGTTGTTTCAAGGACAATGCAAATGTTGGAATATGTTTTTTCCCTGTTATACCCTCTTGGCATCTCTATGAGTCTGAACCATACCAAAAGCACAAGAGACTGTGCCCAACATTTATTACTGTGTCACAAATAAAAACGGGGTGACAGTCCAGGGTCCAGTTTAACAGGGGGCATAACATTGGTCCACTTCCACTGATGACAGCATGATAAATAAACTCTACAAAACAAATCGATGATACTGCTGCAGCCGTGTGAGAGGCACAGGCCTCTGGGAGGTCCCGAATAAATTGGCGACAGTGGCATCTCCTCTGTGTTCGAAGGAAGCGGCATTGACTTGCACCCAGGCACAGCACTAAAAACAAATCCACACCAACACTCTCACACACACGCGCACACATGCGTGCGTGCACACACACACACACACACACACACACCTTTTCATTTAAACGCCACAGGCCTATGATACAGATTTCGAGGGCCATTGGCCATTGCACCACACTAAAGTGCTGTGTGCATAAGACCACCCACTGAAACACAAGGCTTGATGCAGCTATTGTTATAGATGTAGTATCTGGGCTCTTTCAAAGCACACTGAATGCCTCATTACCCCAAACACACAGCGGCAACATAAACAACAATGGGATGAGAGAGTGACAGAATCTACAAAGCACATCATAAATCTACACTAAATCTATTGTATATGACCAATACCAAAGAGAAATCATCATAGAACTGTACATATATCCTTCTAATGTGTGTCCTTTGAGCTTTAAAGGGATAGTTCCGGATTTGAGAAAAAAATACCTTTATGTACTTCACCAGAGTCAGATGAACGTGTGGATACCATGTGTATGTACAGTAACTACATGCAATTTGAAAGATGCTGTGTTCTAGCAAAAACACTATTACTAACTAGGGGTAGAACAATTATTGGAAGTCTGCACACTCTCATTCATTGTGCTAATTCGTTTTTTACCATCGGCACACTGAATTCTAACTGAATTCTAACTGCACCGAAGACAAACAAATTATATCAATTGGTTCCTTTAACTTTCGGAAGTAGAAACTGCTAAAATCCTGATCTACCCCTTTAAATCAATGACTTGGCCATGGCAGGACCAACATCAACAGTGCCAACAGCAAGCTATCAGAGTCTTGTTTTCTCTGCGTGTTGTGTTTACTTTGGTGGTCTCTAAAGGCCTGCCCTCCTATCTTCCAATGTCTGCTGTCTCTGGGATGATTGGCGGAGGAGGGATAAGGTTCCTGTCAAGCCCCAATGATTGACATCTTAAAAATAGAGGGAGGGGGATTGGAGGGTGCTGTCGTTCTGCATGTTGATGAAGTCCATAGAGGGGGGAGTGAATGTGCTGAGCACACATACTCCTGGTTTTGGTCCCACTAACATGTTTTTACCCACTAACAATCTTGATTCAACTTATCAAGCCTTTGGTTAGTGCATAGGTATTTAACTCTCTGCTCAAGGATCCCCAGACATTTCCCAATTGTGTTGTATCCCTCTGAAATTAAGGGCTTGATGATTATCTTAGTCGAATCAGGTGTGCTAGCTCTGGAATAGATCAAATATACATAACAACTGGGGTCCCTGAGGAGAGTGTTGAATACTTCTGGGACAGAGGGTTAGTTCTAGGCTACTACAAAACAGTGAAATAAGGAGAGTGTTGAAGACCTAGGATTTGAACCATCATAATAACTTTCCCGCATCTAATTGCCGCAATACATATTTAGTCATAACCACTGCAATACATCGTATCAACACCTAAGGATTCTGATAAGATTGTATCGTGAGGTCTCGAGCAATTCTCTGCCCTGGAGTGAACTCATTATTCTGGACATTTAAACCTACAACTGAACAGTTCCTATCTCCGTGCTGTCCTGCCGTGCTGTGGCCGTCTGTCCAACAAAAACTAACTAGATCATGATCACCATATCAAGCCACCTCTAAAGTGTAAACAGTTGCAGCCAATACTCTGCTCATCTCCATGTTATCTATAAAGGTGCATATAATATAACTGTTATGTACATCAACTGTAAACTAATGGATAGGATATATCGCTCACATCCCATTGTCTCATAATACTTACTACCCATTGTATTTGTCAACATTACAATATAGTACATTTGTGTATTCTGTTCTCCAACTACAATTTTGACACTTAGTAATAATAATAATTCTGGGTATTTGTAAAAGTACTTTGCAAAATAAAGGTGATTCTGATTATGAAATACAGCTGAAATATTTGTCTTTAAAATACCCTGAGTAACTGTTTTTAGCATGCAGATCTCATGCTGAAGAGCATTGGAATCGCACTTTAGTTTAAATTTGTCTTTGCATGGCACTGGATGGCACTTTGCTGTGCAGCAATTATGGCTGCAGTTGAAATTACTGGCAGCACCTGTAATTAAGTACAAATGTTTAGACACAACCATGTTCAAAGCTCATTGTAAAATAATGCATGCTAGCAGCTGTGCTTTTCAGCTGAATCAATATTGTAACTAACCTTGTCAACAGGTGAAATTGCTATTGTATACTCTAGAGTCTAGAAACGTTATGCAGTGAAGTAAGACTTGACATGGGTTATTTTGAGGCAGGACGGAGAGAGAAAAAGAAAGAACGCTGAAAGAAAGAAAATGAAAAAATCTGCTGTTGATTTATTACTTTAAAAAAATGTAGAAATTGTCTACTAGTCTAAGCTTCTGCCTCAGCACACATGCTGTAGCAAGGGTTTGAATCCACCTCACAGAGATTTCAGCATATTCTCCCCTCTAAACAACTGCCTCTCCTCTATTCAATAATGCATAAAAATGCCAAAAACGTACCTTTAAATATTTACATAGAAACAGACAAATGAATAGTAAGACCAGGGTCACACCCACCCACGCACACACACACCCACACCGACACACACCCACACCGACACACACCCACACCCACCCACACACACACCCACACACACACCCACACACACACACACACACACACACACACACACACACACACACACACACACACACACACACACACACAGGTGATGCACAAAGGGAGAGGAGAGGCATACCTTTTTGTCGTCACGCTGGCCAGCAGCTGGCTGAGTCTCCTTGCTGTGGTCGTCAGCAGGGGGCCTGGCGTCTCCCCCCATCTGGCTGTCCCCTGGCTCACTGTGCTGACGGGTCCCGGGCTGATGGAGGGAGGCGGGGAGGGGCTCCGCTGCCTGCTGGATGCCAGTCTGGACATCCATCTTCCCCCTTGCACTGCCGTCCCAGGTAGCAGGCGGAGGAGAGAAGGGAGGGGGTAGAGAGGAGGGAAGAGGAAGAGCAATGAAGCATAGAGTTGAGAAAAGGGAGAGAAATAGCATCAACACATTCACAGCAGCAAAGGGTCTAGCACACATAAATACTGTACAGTCAAGTAATAGTGAATGGGCACGATATTCAAACATGCACGCATCTACTTTTCCTCCACAGTTCACACGTGAAAGACAGACCCAACCCTTGGCAACGGTGTCTAGGGTCTGGTTTCAGTGATGGACTATTAGAGGAACTGCGTCACTGCCTAAGCATCACTGGCTTGAATAACACAAAATAGAAGCTAGGAAGATCAAGATCACAGAGGTTTTTATTTTAGAGAGTGTATTTGCATGTAGCTAGTTTGCATGTACTACCTCAGCTAAAACAACTTCAAAAGTTAGGCTAGCAAGCTTTGGTTTCGGATGATGATGTTCTGGCACAACTGTTTTGTGATTTGTTGAGAGATTTTTCTGTCTGAAATGGACCCCTCCCCCGAAAAACAATGTTTGTTTTTTTTACCCGTGTTGCCAAAAGAGTCTGTAATTGAAACCAAATCCAAGTCACTTGCCTAAGGTAAGGTTTTCAAGATGTGAAAGAGAGCAACATTCTTAAAGGACAAGACCGCACTAAAACTGACAGGTAGACAAGTCTGAAACATAGAACCAACTCATTCATTTGCATTCCAAATGGCATTGCCCACAGATTGGTTATGGATTAGTGTGAACATAAAACAGCTCAACCTGCAGTCAGATTGCTGTAGAAGATGCTTCATTAAAGAGCTGTGAATCATTGGCCTCTCCAAAATAGTATCATAGCATCTTTATATCATTGGCTGCAGTTACTGTATATAAATGTATTTATACACTACGTTTTCAAAAGGGCAAAGGGGTTGCAGAGAATCCAATGCCAAACAATATTATGGATGTACTGAATTTACCAGTCAAAACAATAAACTTCAATTACTCATCTTTATATTTATATTTTTACATAACTTCCATTTTGGGGTAAAAAATAAAAATACCTTTGTTGGTAGGTAGAAATATGTTGGTGATTTTAGAGCTAAATGATCACTCGATATATGTGGGGAAAGGCTTATGGGCCCATATATATATATATATATATTACAAACTACAATTTTATGTAGTTTTACTACTATATATAAACAAAATTGTAGTTTGTAATATAACGAACTAGAATCATGATGTTGAACTTTGTAGCTATGTACAATGTAGCTTATGCTTACAGCATGCTTTAGCTTAATAAGTAGGATATTTTCTTCAAACAGCATCAATGACGAGATAGACCAAACAACCTACCCTAAAACTGTTTCTTTGCGAGGTATTCTTTATTAGGATGGGTATTCAAGGATATGCTACTGACAGCTTTGTGACCAGTTAGAGCCTAAAGGTAGGCTAAGTCTAATGATAGCCTAGCCTAATGCACATTAGTATAACGCTATTTCCACCGGTTGGCACGACCTAAACGTCCGTATGTTATGCCTATAGTACATAGTTTACTGACGATACAGTGTTTTAACAGCTAATGTTTTTAACGTACTTAATAGAAAGAAGTCGCTAGAATACCGAAATACCTCTCACTTCAGCGCTCCTGGTTATGTCAGTAACTGCATATCAAATGAAGAGGAAGCTGCGGTATTGTAAATTGCTTTACATCTCTGTTGCTTTGATGCAAAATAACAAGCAAAGTGTTCTTTAAGTAAAGGTGAGAGTAGACGCAATTATCCGTCAAAACTACGGTGTAGAACAGACTGCAGTTCGGTTCGCCACTGACGACACCGCACGATGTAACCACACCAAGAGCCGATGTCACCAGCAGGCGTGTCCATGCGCGCTGTCACTTTAATCCTCCTTTGCCTTTCGGTTCGTCCATACTCTTGTCAAAAAGTCACGGTTCCCATGGAGCTGGTGGGAGGGACCAACCCGCTTTTAAAGGTGAATCGAGGCCATCTACAGAGTCATTCAGTCAAAGGAATAATGGAATGTGATTCTTGACATGTGGTGGGATTTTGAGTTGGGTTCATCGAGTCCACTTGACTAGTTTCAGTTGCTTCAAAATACCGTGTTTTATAAAATATGTTAGCATTCATGTTCTATAATATAAGATTCATATAATCACCAAGATAAGATTTTGTAACAAACAGCAGGTGAACATTCAACAGAATGTGCCTAGTTATCAACATACCATTCCATTACTGTATTCTCTGCTGTAATATAAAGTACTACCAAAGTATTTTTTTTTTACATGTGTAAGGTGCAATCCTGCAAGCGATAACCACGAGGTGGCAAAACCAACTTACACTTGTAAGAAATACGTTTGGTAGCACTTTACATTACAGCAGAAAATACAAAAATGAAATAGGTAAGTTGATAAATAAGACTTTCATAAAGTACAGCAGCAACAACTTTCAGAAAGTAATTTTACCAATTTAATTTGTTTTCTGCTTACTTACAGCATCACTAATTGCCCAGAGCTGGTCTTTTGAGAGCTGGTATGAATTTGAAATCATTTTGCAATATCCGCACATGCTGTTGCAACATACTTTTATTATTGCTATTAAATTCATTTAATTAGCTGTAAAAAAAAATCCTTCCCTTGCAAGGAGACAGGAGAGATGAGACATAGCTCCAAGCAGGAAAAAAGTCTCAAAACTATAGAAAGTAATCATGTGCGTGGAATTAGCTATTGAGGGTCAGAAGTAATGTGGTGGAATTAATGAAATACTTAGCTTTCACAAAATGATTAGCTGGTTTCATTGGGGAAAGCAATTCCATGCTATTGTCAAAGCTATTAAAATGTTTTTCCCCCTTCCTTTATATTCAGATACCCGATCTAAGTCTTTATCTGGGCATGTTTGAAACTTGTTTACTTCATACCTATATGCTTCATAGCTCAAGCATCATTAAGAGTTCATATAGTAGTATTCCAAAGATCAGGGCAGAGGTCATCCCTCTTTAAAAGTAGTGCACCAAATAAGGAATATTGCATCTTTTGGAACTCAGACAACCTGTTCATACTGGCTGAGGCCATGTGCATCCCAAATGGCACCCTGTTCCCATCAGACTACCCTACTTTTTATAATAGTGTGCTGTATAGGGAATAGGGTGCCATTTGTCACACAAACCATGCCTGTATTTGCTTCACCCATTAATACTGATGCTTCATCCAAACAGAAGGGACCCTACCCAAATGAACAACTGCAACAACATTTGGGCCTTCGTCTGTGTTGATGACGGCCATCGCCAAGAAGACTTCCTCTGTGTGGAGTTTGAGATCTGTGGCGGTGTGCTGTCAGTATCTGTGTGCAGGCCCATCCGGCTGGGCTCGGTTCGAAGCAGCAGAGACACAGACATGGATACGTATCCATCCGCTACAGCCCGGTGTTTTCCAGGTTTTGTTGTTCCGCCCCATTGGTAATTGTTTTCTGTCTGGAGCAGCCAGAGGGCTGAGGTGCCAGGGAGAACCCAAGGATGCAGGCAGGGATAGATATGTGCAGTTGGCAGTTCAGCACTGCTGAGTGTCTAGTATTCCCCCATCCTCCATGTGGTTTGAAATGACAAACAGACACAATGATAAAACAAAGATTCTGCAAACGGGGGACATCGACGCAGCTCCTATCTCCTATTTTTCCAGACATTGGTCTAGAAACTGCTGACATAATGCACTCTCCATTTCTGAGTGATATTTTTTTCAAGTGTATTTTTCATCATGCAGTTCATTTCTGATTGTATTTATTTGCCAAACATCACTATACGCTCGAAGATGTTGTGCATTAGTCTTCCGCTTTAGCATACATAGCTCTGGTCTTCCGAGACACTTATCAGACAGTTAGAGCAGAGGAAATTGCTTATGCCCCCCAACTGAGCCTTTCATAGAGTCATCAGTAGCCACTGGGGAAAAATAGCTGCAATTAACACTAACTGAGACAGGCCTTATTATCAGGCCATTATCCAGTCTGACCGTGTTTGACAGCCAATAAGGCCCTGAATTTTAGCCACTAGAGGGCGGTTGAACACGTCTTACTGCAAACTTGTTTACAGAAGACAGTAGGGACACAGTATTGCGTAGAAGTTCTTTTTATGAAAATTAATGCAATACGCATTAGTTTTTTCTCTAAATATCAATTTAGGTCTGGGTAACTATTAGGTATCTTACTGTCATGGTTTTCAATTGTCAAAAAGAAACTAAAAAATGTATTTTGTAAAAAAGAAAATGTTTCTCAAGCAAAATGATACATAATAAATGTGGTTGGCAGGCAGTTAATATATATCTCAAAACATTAAAGCCCACGTGCAGTCTTTGTCATTTTATTGTAAAATAGTAAGTGTCAGTCTGATAAATAATTGTGTATCTTTATTTATTTAAAATTACTCCCCTTTAACTCTGAAAAACCTCACTTTGATTGTGCAGCGTTAGAAAACAAACTTAGAAGATATTTACAAACACAGCCCTGATTGGTTGATAAGATGGTCAGTTGTGTCATCAGTCATTACTTTAAGGAGGAAAGGATGTAGAATTTCTTTCAACAGTATTCAAACAAAGCTTATAGTCTTAAAAAGAAAGACCCTCTATGTGAGTTTCTAGTATTGTTGAACTGCACAGTAGGCCTATAATGCCAAACATGCATACTGTAAATAACATACATGCCCAGCTGTAATACAAAATTGTTTTCTAATAGTTTTAGTAATTACTGAAGTGAAAAAAATGAATCAAAAGGTCCTATAAGCAACTAATCCAGAATCAGTTATGAGAATTGAGATAGTGTTTTTTAAATAAGAAATATTTTACACGCTTTGAATAATAAGCATACTCTAACTTAACAGGCATAGGTCTAATGATGTGCTGCTAGCACAAAATCTAAAAGAGTTTTCGTAAAGATACGTTATAGAATGAAATATCAAAGTAAAACAGTACAAAAGTTCACTAATCATCAAACTAAGGACTTTCAGTAGAAATGTGGGTAGATTTGTGGATTAAAGCAATCACAATACCACACACATCCTTCGCTTCTCCAGGTGTGTCTACATTCAGCTGCCCTGCAGTAGACTGTAGATGTCAGATATTTTAGTTGTGCAGCAACATAGCTATGGAACACAGCTTCCACTCAGTGACAGGGCTGCATGTTTAAGTTGCATCTAAAGAATGCTCTTCCGAAATTCTTCAGAAAGACCTCTGTGAATTCTTGTTCCCCAGATCTATTGGCATGGCTTTGTTTGTTGTTTGTGTTTGTGTTCTGTTTTTTTTTTTACGTATTTATAACATTGTTATTATTTTATATATAAAAATGTATTTATTTTCCACCTTGGGTGTAAAACGAGCACTTTAGAAATTAAATGATTAGGATTACTATTATTAAATTTTTGTGTTAATAATTGTTCATAGTGACACCATTTCCAAATTGACACAGTGATTATGAGGACAGCTAGAATACATTCCAGAGAACGTATTCTAGCTTTGTTTTATTTAATTTTTATTTACCTTCATTTTAACTAGGAAACATGATTTAGTTTAGAAACCTATTCCTGATGTGGGGTCTGGCAAACCGAGGACAGACATGGTGGAGGCCAAGTTGTTGTACAGGCCATGTGGCTATTTTCATTTTCCCCACTAGAGGGAGTGCCAACTCAACCCAGTCTGGCTGTAGCCCGACTGTCTTCATATCAGGAGCCTGCCACGCTCCTGTCAAGTTAGTTTTTGCCTTCAACGCCATGGAGAATGATACGGGGAAAGAAATACTGTATGTGGAGCTTCATATGCTAGCAGAATTTTGTTGTGCTCTTTGATAATATGGTCAGGTGTCCATCGCAAAGCCTTTTGTATGGAGCATAACCATAATAAATCCACCCAGGACCATACAGCCAGTCACCAGAAATCTATTAAATTGATAAACAAATTAATAGTTTTTGTTGAAAGTTGAGTACTGCACGTGTGTTAAATAAAATAAAATGATAAAATAATAATAAAATAATTGAAACATGAATTGTCAGACAATGGATTTGAAGAATCTATGACAAAGTGTTTAGAGAAGTTTCTGTTTTGATCACACTGGTAATAAAAAATAAAATGATATGCATCACATTCTCTTGGCTTCTCCGTCTCTTATCCCCGTAGTCCACTTCAAATGAGAATTTAAATGAGAATCTGTGGAAATGATAGGCTGTGGTGGTGTCAGGCTTGTGTCGGCTGTCTGACTATCAGTACCTGCTGCCCCCACCCACTGTCACCTGACAGAACGGTGACTCCCCGGCCGTGGAGCCCAGGGAGGCGGCCCCGTGAAGCTGCCATGGTTAACAGGAGCACGTCTCACGTACGCACTAACGCCAAGCTTCTTGGCAGGCTGGCTGATAAACAACAGTCAGACCCTGATTGAGGAGTAGCACCTCGGGCCCAGATTTCCCACTCACCAAACCAAACCCATGAAGTGAAAGAACACAACTGTAGGATCAACCTCTGAGAGGAGATGGATTCTAACACAAAAGGAGTTGTATAGAATATCTGAATTGAATTAGGTGGAATGAAAAAGGTAAATGTGAAGGCATACTAAAGGAGGGTTGTTGTCCTTTTAGTGTAAGATTAGTTCAAGGAAGTTTCTAACTGTGCGTCCAAAAATGTGCTAAACGTTAATAATGCTAAACGTTACATGCAGACTTGATTATTATACATATATTTTTAAATGTACTGCTGATTATTATATTTTTTCCCTTCCCAATTTTGTGGTGTCCAATCTGAACTGGCCTCAGCTGTACTATGAAGCAGTGACTTTGTACAGTGCTACTGACATGGGGGGCCCCATATCCTAATTTTGAATCAACCACTGGTATTGAGTGCTACGGTATCATTGATATTTCACATTCACAACCTCACTCTTCCAATGAGTCCATACATTTTTCATAATTTTTGGTTCTGACCCCCGGTCAAACGCAGAACCCTAGCATTGCAAGCATCATGCTTCACCAGCTGTGTGTCTGTGTGTTTTGTGTGTGTGTGTGATTATGTGTTTGCACCCTGCCATGTCATCCAGTATTGAGTCATAACTATCAAATCCTTTTAATTCGACGTATTCGTGGTGACTCAGCATAGCTGTAGTGACTCAGTCAACCCCCAGATCAACAGGATGGGGTCATATCGAACGCTTACTAATGTTCCACACCATCTTCAAAATACAGCTGCTGCTTCAACTACACCAGAGAAATTAACACTTCTGAATGACAATCATTTCCGTATGAATGTGTCTAAAATACTTAGTCACCACTCAATCTTAGTCAACAGATGATCAGGTTAATGAAAAATGGAAGGGTTGGATTGGGTCTCTGTTGAATTATCCGCTGGTATGTTAATGTGATCAATAGCAAGGCTCTGTTCTGGAAGTGGCTATGCGTAAGCGCAGCAGTTCACATTAACATTTTAGTCATTAAGCAGACGCACTTGTCCAGAACATCTTACAGTTGCAGTCTTTGACGAATTGAATGCATTGTAAATGTAGTGAGCACGTTGTAATCATTGGCATTCAACTTCTACCATGCACAGAAGCAAAATGTGTTCCATGAAATGCGTTACTGATCAAAATAATGGGGGATAACAGAACTGTGACCGCCAATATAACATGTGTCAACCTCTGGGTGTGTGTGTGTGTGTGTTGTTAGCTGTAAAGAGTGCAGGGTGCAGAGTGTGGCAAATGTTTCTGAAAGGCTTTTGTAGGGTGTGAATTCTAAAAGAAAAACTGCGTAATTAGCTTCACTGTGAATATCTTATTTTCAAAAATATCTCACAATTTTGCATGGCCATTTTTCATAGTCATTAGATTTTTATAATAGTTATTTAAATGCACGATTACGGTGGAACATGATTATTATGGGTATTTCTTTTGCATCAAATGATTCATCTAATGTCTTTTTAAAAAAATTAATCAATACTGCACTAGTAGTAAATGCAATTTTGATTAATACTATTAATATGTATACAAAAAAATCCTCACAACTGTTTCAAATATCTAAATGGCATTTACAAAAATTTTGTTCAGTTGACATTGTCAGATATCTTGAAATTCAAAGGAAGGAAAGGAAAACCAATCAGTCATAAAGTGAATGTGATGATTGTTGCAGTGTTATCCAGGAGCAGGCGTTTGGTCAGAACTGACAATGGACTTTAAATAAAAAAAAATGCTGAGCCAAAAAGTAAATGTGATTAAGTATTACAAAGACTGTTAAATATAGGAGCCCAGAAATACAATAGACTATGTATGTGTGTGTGTGTGTGTATACATGTGTTGTCTCATAGCTAGATTGAATCATTAAGAGGTGATTCTGCCTAACAAGGTCTTAAGAGCTGTCATGAGAGATTCACAGGCAGGTTTCGCCATGATTAGGAACAGTGTGACAAGTCTTCCCAGGGTCTTTGCTGTTGCCATATGTGTTTTAAAACTAGCTTTCTTTAAGTGGAGTGAATGGGTTCTAGCAAGGTCTCTGCTGTTGTTGTGTATTGATTAAAAGTGTTTTTCACGATTACCCATAGCGGGTCCATTCTAGTTTAACAAGGTTAGTTGCAGTTTTAATGAAGGGGATCTGATCATTACAAGTGAAAAGGGTTTCACAGAAGCTTGTTAACGTTGGTGTGTGTTGTTGTGGGGAAACTTTGGCGCTCTACAGGGTAAGCCTTGTCTCCACTTGTATTTCTTTAATGAGGGTTACTTGGTCAGGGAAAGCAGGAGGGTGTTAAAGCCATTCAGTGCGCTATCCGTCACACAGAAACTTGTTAGGCGGCACCAATTCTACGAGCGGCAACAGTCTGACATGTACGTGAATAGCAGTCAAGATCTGTTTGTAGGTTTCAGTTGATTAGGATTCAATTCTTCTTGGCAAAACGATTTGCATGAATTCGGGAACAAGGTTAATCAAGTGATTGTGGTTTCGTCTTTCTCTGTCTCTCTTTGCCCGCCTGATTGTGTTAGTTTACTTTGCCACACCTTTTATGTGTATTGGTCAGCTTTGTGTCCTTGGGTGTGAGTTTCACAGCTTGGCAAACAGTAAATGTGTTTTCTACTCAACAGTATTTGGTTAACAACATTAAATATCATGAACTGCAAAGCCACTATAGCCACATGCAACACATACGCATGCTTTTCAGGCACTCAAAAGTGTTTCACTTCCTTAGAGAATACTTTGGAAGCATAAGAGTGTGAAATATTCTCCTAAAATCTAACTCAAATCCATATACATAATGAAAAAAATCTATCTGATGAAAATGTACTGAATGAACAGTACATTGTAAAGAAATGTTCATGCATTTCTGACCGTTAGTTGTTTTTTTTTATCCGCAAGTTCCCCTTTTAACTTGCCTTTAAATGGATGGTAATATCACTTCTTTTTTTGTACCCATTTCTTTGAGTGTAAGTTGTAGAGAATATTTAACATTATGAGTTAACATCCAAGTAACAGCTTGGCGAGGCCCCTAAGGCGTAAATGTGTCTTATGAAAGTGTTTGTGGAATTCCTGCACTCTCTTCTGTCAGTTTAACCTCCATTTCCAAACATAATCATATCAACCGACACAAAATACTTTTGCATTTGAATGATGTATTGGAGGATCTGACCCATGCCTAGCATTCTCTGGTGGTGCCAATAGATAATAAATGCTTGACTTGTGAAGAAATAATGAACTGACTGTCATGTTATTGACAGGGGAGTGCAATGCTTTGGAGTGGTGCAGAGATTCCAACTGAGGGCTCTCCATTGAACATATTATTACAGTAGCCTTGATAATGAGCTAACGTTCTTGCTCAGACACTGTTCTCTCTGAGGACAGGGGAAATGCATTCCCCTACCACAGCTGCAAAACAGAGGTGTAAATTGAAGCAAAACAGGGTAGAGAAAAAAAGAGACGAAAAAAACAATGTAGACGTACATAGGCTGTTGTATTCCAGTGATTTAAGTGTGAAATGTATTTTCTCCTGTGGTAACAGGAGAAAAAGGGGGTATTTGTTATTGTGGTATTCACAATGTGGCATGTGTTCAGCGTTGACTTTGTATTTCCGTTGTGCATGGGGATGCCCATGATGGTGCAGTTAACAGTCAATCGCAGTGTTGATCTCCTCTGCTGCTGTTTTGCCAGTCCTGAGGATGCTGTTTCTAAACCCTCAGGTAACTATTATAGCCTTGACGGCTGATTTGAGAACAGTGTGACAGGTGTAAATTTCACACACAATTCAGCAGCCCTCCACACTAATCCAATTAATTTCTGAACCTGTGGGATTTCCGTACATCTGATTAAAATCCCAGTACGGGGGTTTAGAAATAACATGCTGCTGTTCATAACTGTAGCTACATTTTCAGTGTGCATCGTGGGGAGCTGTTTTAAGCTGTATGTGGATTTGTCATGACCCAAGTCTTTTTTATACCATTGTTATTACTTTCACATACGTTTATTTGTTCATTAAAATGCAATGAAGCGCACACTTCTATGCAATTGAATGCTATATCAATGTCATTACTTTTATAATGATGCTTTAGCCGTCATCAATATTACATCAACTTGTGAACTTACATTGTTTCTATTCACATTCACATACCACCTATGTTTACTTACAGGTCTTAGTATCACTGCTTTATATAATATATAATACTTATGGATTAAAACGAGAAAAGCCAACATAGTCAAGAAGAGGGAACGGCAACAGAATGCATTGTGGGCGGGAGAGAACACAATACTGTATGCATAACAACTCATCTTCTAGGGGATGGAAAGGAAAAAAAATCCACTTTCAGAATGTGTAAGATCTCATGCAGTTGTCTTTCTCTCACTCTCCATCCCTCCTCTCTGTCGGCGCTAAATCACACGTTAGTACAGCCAGTGGAAGTGTTGACAGTTTAACAAACAGAAATGTAAAACGCCATACTCAAGGGCTTCTAAAGGGAGGAGCAGAAGAGGGCAGGAAACAAAGATGTGGCCTGTGGAGTGGCTAAAGGTGTGCAAACAACTCGATGACTGATAAAATATAAATAAATATAAATACATACAGAACAAGTTCCACACCAGTGACAACTTTAACCCCTGCTCTGTGGGGAGAGGAAGAGGGGTAACCCTGAGGAGGGAGACCACTGTTCCTCGCTTCTACTCTTGGCACTTCCTGTAACATTTAGCTTCCTGGCACCTTACTCAAAAGCAAGTGTGGTAAATATAGCAAATCGAGAATGGCTACAAATGTTTTTCTGATCAGCCACCCCAACAAACCCAAAAAGTAAGTGCAGTGAGAGCCTGTAATATTAGCTCCATGATTCTAGACTGTTATTGCTGTCACACACAACGTAAGAGCAATCAGCAGAAGTGAGAGACGTTCCCAATAGGCCGTGTTTGCCTGCTGAGTATAGCTCCAGGAGAGGGCTGCTTCAGATCATTCAGATACTAGCCTCTAATCAGAACAGAAATGTATAACTCAACTAAATCGATACATATTACACAAGACCAGGTCTTTGAACTTCCTTTAATATTTCACAACTATGTAGTGGTCTGTTTTTGTAGTAAAACATTGTTTAAGAAAAAGTACCGAAGACAAATCCTGCTGAAGGTAGCTGTTCTTAGTTATTTTGTTGTAATTGGCAAATGTACAGTTGAGTGATGCCGTAAAATGCAGATAAATAAGATAACACAAGCTGAGTCTTGCACAGTACATTTACAGGGCTTGTGCAAAGGGCTTCTGATTATGAAGATCAACACACAGTTGGAGTGCTAGCGATGTGTGTCGTTTTATAGGCATGCGCACAATGTAGTGTGATAACATACGTGCATTCAATTGTGCGTGTGGTTAAACGTGAGGCTGATCGGGGAAAGGGGTATGCGAGTGTGAGACACTGATTGGCCCCAACTGGTCACAGCGCTTGTAGGGACACAGGCCTTGCCTCTCTGAAAAGGCATCATTAGAATGTGACTAAACTGCCAGGGGCGAAACTGGCCCAGGCACAATGATCAATTCGGCGGAGGGGATTGAAATGGGGTGGGGGG
>JACXGI010004442.1:0-30571 GCA_016801175.1 Esox masquinongy | reverse complement strand
TAGCGAATGGTAATCGGCAGCCCAGAGATTGCGCGCCCACCTCCACAAAACGCCACATGTCAATTTGCCCCCCCCCCATGCTAGACTCTCGTTTTCACGGATTGAGGTGGACTGGATGATGAGCCGGGGGGGTGACACTTGAGGGCTAAACACATGAGCGGTGCATTTTGCGGGGGCTCCTGCTTGCAGCCTGGACCAGAGGAGGGAAAGCTCAGCTCATCCTGATTTCAACGTCTATGTCCCTAAAATGTGTCTGAAACACAAGAGGAAAAGGTCAGCGCTACAGAACCATTGCCATTGAGCATTTGTTTTTCTGCTGAACTCCTGCGATAGCCAGGGAAAAGGTTTAAAAGCTCTCTGCAGTGTGTATGTCATGTTCTTGTCTGTGACATCAGAGGATTGCAGCACCCAATCATATATTCTTCAGCACGTACAATGCAACATAAAACACGTTACCTTATGGCTGCGGTCCAATGACTGCTGAATATCTAATGCGGAAAAGCCAATCCCATCGGCACTGATTCGCTAGGCTGGCGCCCTCACTCTTATATTAAAAAATGAAATCAGATCTCCCAGTCAAGTGGAAGTCAATATTCCTCCTCCATCTTACTTTGAAATCTACTTCAGCCTCCTGTCTACCTTTCTTGCTCTCTCCATCTCTCTCCCTCATTCAATCTCTATTGAGCAGCAGTGTAGATAGGGAAGGCGAATCCATATTTCAGTCAGAGATACCATGTCAAAGGAAACACTCTATATTGCCAACATGGAACACGGCCAACATTCTGCAATGTTTTTCATCCATTAAACATCTTATCTGAATGGTTGAACAACATTTTGCTCCCACAACAGCTCAGTTGGGTTGAGATCCGGTGACTGTGTGCTGGCCACTCCATTATAGACAGAATACCAGCTGACTGGTTCTTCCCTAAATAGTTCTTGCATAGTTTGGAGCTGTGCTTTGGGTCATTGTCCTGCTGTAGGAGGACATTGGCTCCAATCAAATGCTGTTCACAGGATACAGCATGGTTTTGCAAAATGGAGTTATAGCCTTCCTTCTTCAAGATCCATTTTACCCTGTAGAAATCATACAAACTTTACCACTGCCAAAGCATCCCCAGACCATCATGTTGCCTCCACCATGCTTGACAGATAGCATCAAGCACTCCTCCGGTATATTTTCATTTGGTCTGCGTCCCATGAATGTTCTTCTTTGTGATCCGAACATCTCAAACTTAGATTTGCCTGTCCATAACACTTTTTTCCAATGTTCCTCTGTCCAGTGTCTGTGTTTTTTGCCCATCTTCATCTTTTCTTTTTATTGGCCAGTCTGAGATATGGCTTTTTCTTTGCAAATCAGCATAGAAGGCCAGCATCCCGGATCGCCTCTACACTGTTGACATTAAGACTGGTGTTTTGTGGGTACTATTTAATTAAGCTGCCAGTTGAGGAGCTGTGAGGTGTTGGTTCCTCAAACTAGACACTAATGTATTCGTCCTCTTGCTCAGTTGTGCACTGGGGCCTCCCACACCTCTTTCTATTCTGGTTGGAGCCAGTTTGCGCTGTTCTATGAAGGAAGTAGTGCAAAACATTGTACGAGATCTTCAGTTTCTTGGCAATTTCATTGCATGGAATAGCCTTCATTTCTCAGAACAAGAATAGACTGATGAGTTTCAGAAGAAAGTTCTTTGCTTCTGGCCATTTTGAGCCTTTAATCGAACCCACAATTGCTGATGCTCTAGATTCTCAACTAGTCTAAAGATGGCCAGTTTTATTGCTTCTTTAATCAGCACAACAGTTTTCAACTGTGTTAACATAATTGCATAACAGTTTTCTAATGATCACATGGGCTTTAAAAATGATAAACTTTGATTAGCAAACATAACATGCCATTGGAACACAGGACTGATGGTTGCTGATAATGGGCCTCTGTAGGCCTATGTAGATATTCCATAAAAAAATCAGCCGTTTCCAGCTACAATAGTCATTTACAATATTGACGGTGTTTATACTGTATTTCTGATCATTTTGATGTTATTTTAATGGACAAAAAATTTGCCTTTCTTTCAAAAACAAGTACATTTCTAAGTGACCCCAAAGTGTGAGTTTAACTCTTTTTCTGTTTGTTTAGGACTGCATGTTAATTTCAATAATAGTGTTTTTTTAGAAATGCAGATGATAAGGTTGTGATCTTCTATGTTTTCTTCTATGAGGTAATCTTCAACAGCAAGCATCACTGTGTTTTTTTTACCATTTAAGTGATCAAAACTAGGTTAAAGCTTTGTGCTAATCCTTTCATGCCTTTCACAACATGCTAATGGGCTTCGTTCACCTCATCAGACTGACCCTATGTCTCCTACAATCTAGATTGTTAATGACCCAATACAAGCAAATTATCACAGAGGACATTTGATTGTCACATGTTAACTTATTCTTTTTGGTTAATGTGTGGTGCAGCTAGTGCATTTTTCCTAAAGGATGGAATTCGAAACACAGGCACAGTGGGAATGAGTGTTCTCATACAGGTCAGGGGGTGTAGGGTAACAACAGCGTCAGGACAATTTGTGGAAACTCAACTAAAAACTGTACACAGAAATACACCACTCCCTATGAGTGACTCTGGGTGAATGGAAGGGCTAAGGTGCAGATGCTTTTTTCGAAGCAGACCTCTATCTTGGCGTCCACCTGAGGGAGTGACGATAACACATTTATTTTCAAATGTTACTACAATTTGAATCAGGATAGTGTAAATATATGAAGGTGCTACCAACCCATCAGTGACTACACCATGAAACACACACACACACGCTGGTACAGTTCTCCTCACAAAGCTGAGTTAAGGTGTATTTTAATAGGGTGGTCATGAGGTCTGCTTGGGCATCGTAAAAGTGTGAAGGAAAGGTGAGATACCCCACATACAATAATAACACAAATATTCCTTTTGTCGTCTGATGTCTCTGGCTAGTGTCTCAATATGGCCATGCGTTCATCTTCTTCGCTTGGTCTTTAGGTTTGTTACTGAGTTGTCTTGTTAGCACATATGGTAGGAAATAAAGCAGGAAATTGCACCTCACAAGATGGTTCACAGCTCAAACTTTGGGTTTGCCATTTGACCTAGAACAACCGGACAAGTTTACTGTAAAGGCTCACCTACAAATACAACACAATAAGTACCTAAATTAAGGTGAAAATTATTAATGTAAGCAAAATTATCTGCCAGTGTACTGAAAGAACCCTACCTGGTAAAATTACCTAAAATAAGCCAAAATATCTAATGCAGGAATATCCAATCTTAAAATAAGTGGAAAACATTTAAGCATAGCTTAAGATAACATTTAAGATTGCTGATAGTGAAAAAGTTGTACAATTGCATTAAATCCCTTAAAATAAATTATTTAAATTAACATTTACACTGGGTTTCCTGTCCAGTGTATTTGCTATCAATTTCCAAACACATTGCTAAAAGAATCTAGTATTTACATTAATTTTAATAAATAACACATACATTCTTAATAGATTAACATCTCTTACATTTAAACATGTTTAAGTACATTTAAACATGTGTCTGAAGTTAATTGTAGGATCAAAATAGTTGCTATTCATCTAAAATTCATCTTTTGGCATTGTGCTGGGAGGCATATGGTGTGGAAGATGAGGAAACAGAGACAAATAAACAAAGCCGGCTTAAAAAATTCAAAAGCTTAAATGAAGTTCACCCCCAAACAGACATACTGTCCTGTCACAGTAAAATTTGATGTCACCTGTTTTGGATATTTTACAGATATCCATGTCCTGTAATATAATCTATAATTAGATAATTTAGCAGATACTCCTATCCAGAGCAACTGATAATTAGATTACTTAATTTCAAGCATAAGCCAATTCAAAATATGCTGATCAAAACAGCTTTAAAGTCATAAGTAATTCGGAAGTGTGAATATCTAGATAGGCTATCAATGCCTATCTAGAGTAGCCTACACATACAGTAAGTCCGAAAGGCTACCCTTTAAGAGAGAAAATAACCAGGCCTGAATGCTAGCTGCCACATCTAACCAGGCATGTTCTCTGTTTATAAAACTCAAAGAAAACTATTCTAAAGCCAATTGCTTTCGACTAGAAATTATTCAAGCCTTTGTAGGAGGAACAGCTCAAAAAAAAGAGTGAGTTTGACAGCAGTTGAGAGCTCAGGGAACCACTGGGTAGAGCTGTTACCATTTTCCACCTCTCACAATGTAGGCTACGGCATATCAAAGCAGCAGTTTGTTTTGCTAGATTTCCTGATTGTTGAGCTCTCGTTAGTGCTACATCCAACTTTCAAATAGCTAGAGCTAGCCTGTAGCTACAACATACTAAGCAATTGGTTACAAAAATGCTAAAGCCGTTTCAATAAATCCAAAACTAAAGAAACACTGCTGGTTATTTTGGTACCACTCAGTAATTACTACTGATTGATCTCTCAGAAAAATTGCAATTTTAGGCGAACAGGCGCAGAAAGGGAGATAGAGAGCATGGGGATGCTGACAGGGCAGGGAGAGCAGGTGACATCGATGTGAGTGAGAAATGGAGAAATATTGATGACAGATTTGATATCGCCGTCTTGGTGTTGTTCCTATGACATCATAATTAATGCTGGCACAACTGAGGTTAGGTTGAGGTACAGGTGCCAATGAGGTTAGATTTAGGCGCAGGTGTCTCTGAGGTTAGGGTGGGGGGCAGGAGAATATTCTGTCTTTGGACTGGGGTAACTAACTACAGGTCAGTTGCATTGATGGTCCTGGAGCAACATTAAATATGATGTCTTAGGTTCCCAATTATGCAAATATTGATGGTTAAGAGTCTTTTTTTCAGGGAGGACCCCCAGACCCCGTGGCAGATTTCATCCCCCCCAGTGTTGACTCCATGGCTATGGCCTTGGGTTATTGGCTAATTTCGTTCTTCATAGATGACATGTGTTGCAGCCCCTACTTTCTGCTGGGGAAATTACTACATTCTATTGAAAATATTTGTCTAATTTCTGATGTAGTAATGTTTTCATTTGTCCTCAAAGCTGGTCCTTAATGCAATTTGTCAATTTTCTTATGTGACGGTCTGGAGAGTTTTTGGCAGAAAAATCCTGCTGTCTGTTTACAACCAGGTATGTCTCCAAACACAAGGCCCAAGGAAAATTATAGGATGAATGCCAACAATGATTCAAATACCATCGCAGTGTTAATTCATCTGCATCAATATACAACAAAAATATATATATAAAAAAAATATAGAAATAGAATTTGATGTCATGTCATCCCAAAAAAAGAAATCTCATTATTTCAGTTCAGTTCCAACACAGTTTAAGGGGTGGCAATAAATCGACCAGCGAATATAAATATAATTTCATTTAGAATCTGTATTACTTTTTAAAACACAATCACAACTTTAATTTCTTAAGAAATATCTCAAAGATCAGGGCTGTAACAGTACACTTATTGACTTATTCAACAACAGTGAGTGGTTGAATTGATAAACCAACATTGTAGAATCCTGGTTTAAATCAGTATTTTGGCATTCCAGTAGACTACAGCAGTGATGGACAGAGAGGTGCTGAAACATTAATTGTATATGTAGGCACTTCTTGACGAAAATAGCCTATGTACCTGCTACCTCTAATGTGTTGACAAATACAGAGCTGCTTGAAAATATAGATTTTTTTAGTGTTCACCATGAAATATTTATTTAATCAGAATCAGTCTTTTTTTATCTGACAGCTTTATAGTTACCAATTCTGTATGTTGGTTTAGAGGAAATAATGTGTGTAGAAGAAAAACTAAATTAAAAAAACATTTAGTGCAGGTTAAAAAATTAGTGATTTAACCAAGTTGCATTGTTTATATCAAGTAGGTAAGTATCAGGTGGATAAGTAATTGGGTACCAATTGAACCAAAGGAGAGATTTTTTGGCAAGAGTTTGGGCAGGTCTCTGATAAATAGAGACAAGAAACCTGGTCAGTTTGGCGTTACCCATACAGGTCAATGAAAAACACACCATACTAAGAGGAAAGGAGATCTCAGAGCACATCAAGAACAGGGAGTGAAAACAGATCAGTCTGGGGAAAGCTATACAGCCGTCTCAAAAAGATGTAACCTTCATGAGTCTACTGTGAGTCATTAAATAATGTCTCTTGACAGATGAGTCCAAAATTGACCTTTAAGGTCACAATCAAACAGATACATTTGGCAAAAACCCAGCACTGCAAACCACCAAAAGTATAATAACAGTTAAGCAAGGTGGTGGGAATGTCATGATCTGGGGCTGCTTTTCTTCCTCTGGACCTAGTCAACTGCACATCATCAAAGGAATCATGAATTCCAGGGTATACCAGGAGATTCTTGAACAGAATTTCAGGAAATCAGTCAAGGAGCTAAAGCTTGGTTGAAAATCAGTCTTCGAACAAGATAACAACACAAAGCATTTCAGAAAATCTACCAATAAATGGTTCAGGACAATGTCCTGTTCTTAATCCAATCCAGATGCTGTGTCAGGACCTGAAGCGGGAAGTACATGCTAGACACCCCTCAAACCTCACTGGCTGAGTTCTATAGGAAGGAGTGGGCAAAAATCCCTCTAAAAATATGTCAGAGACTGATTAGTGGCTACAGGAGAGACTGACTCCAAGGTATTGCTGCTAGGTGCCACCAGCTATTGAATGAAAGAGTTCACATATCTATTGCACACATGAAATCTGAGTTTTTAACATTTTTTGTTAAATTAACTGTTAAAATATATACCTTTTGGTTTGTGTCATTTCTTTGGAATGTCTTTATTATGGCTGGGTTTAAATAAGAATTGAATGAGTTTATTTTATACAAAAATGATGACCATCCATGTAGGGTTTACATACTATTACCAGTATATGAACCCTACAGGACTGTATAAACCAACATCACCCCAGTATCATCATCCCCGTAGAAACACGGAAATGCAGGGACACAAACCTTTGTCTCCCCAATGCATTTAGGTAGCCCTTAGCATCAGTCTAATATGGTTAAAAAATAACAACACCAATGTGTGTGTCTGTGTGTACAGCAGTGGATATGCACTCACTCTGTGGCTGAGAATAAGGTTTCAGCACCTTTTAAGGGGGGCTCGAGCTATGTTACGAATGTCAAGAATATTTGCGCAATTCCGAAAATGTACCAAACCATGGCAAAACTTACCTAGACCCTTACTACTTAGTGAACATTTTATAACTTACTGTAACAATAGTAACAAAAGAGATGAGAAAAGGAATTGCAGACTACTTATAGGCTAGAAAATAGATGGAATTAAAGCTGCGAACAGCATTTCAGGGGGCCAAGCAGGGCACAGGAAGCATCTCACTACATGCTCTCACTAGAGAAATATTTTTTGCTATTTAAAAATGCCTATTGCCGCTAGTAGTCAGGATGTCCAATTGAAGAAGAAAAAGCGAACCGAACAAAAAGACCTTGAAACCAGTAAAGGCACCAGGCAACCCTAGTTCAGCCAGCCTGTGATTAGAAGGGATGAATATTGTTGTCCCTGGCTGGTTTCAATCTGTGGATTTCTATGTGGCAGACTGTCTTTAACCATTACGCAATTTAAACAGCAGGAATGTAACTTTTACCTCAGCCATTACATTTTCTCTGAAATAACGTGGGCAACAGAACAATTGTTAACGGAACTAAAGTGTACTCTTATATAAAGATTACTATAGATGTCTAGCTAATAGCTATACAGCCTACCTATAATGAAAACAATGACTCCAATCACTCCATGGCTGGTTTGTTTCTTTAGAAATATATGAGAATCATGATATTACAGAGTGCATATTGTTGTGCGACGGCTGAAAAGTACAGAGTGAGTAAAAATTACTGAGAGACAAATTTTGGAACATTTGAGAGGGGAATTGAACCAATGTCACAATATTGGAAGACATGGATGTTCCCACTACACCACAGGGCCTGCTGGTAAGCAGGGCACCTCCGTATAGTCTCCAGGGGTTGACATATTACCCCAAAAAGCATACACAGATGCGTACTTCGAAAATCCACCAGAAATATTCGCAATATAACCGTAATCAGTTTTGATTTAGGCTTACTATAACATAGCTACTGATGGTTATAGCGAGCAAAGTTTTTGTCTCTGAACAAATCCTAATGCATAATTTGTTTTGTCTGCAGCAAGGCTCGAACACTGGTTGACTGTTCGTGTTTCTAACCACCACGCTATTTAACAAGGGGTGGTTAGCAACGCACTCAATCACTCAGTAAGAGACATTTGCTGTTCTTGGCCAGCTCCGCTTACGTGGTCCAGCAAAAACAACGTGTATAGAGTGGAGAATGTGTGTGTTATGTGTAGAGATACGGGACATAGTGTTTGTGGGGGAGGAGTGTGGTTTCTTGGATTTAAATAGGAATATCTGTATGCTGACTGACAGGAGAATGTGTGTGTGATTTTATGTGGAGATATAAGAAAGTGTGTAAAGAGAGATGAGAGAAAGTGTATTCAGAGGGATGGAGTAGAGGGTAGGGTAGGAATATATGTGTGGAGCAGAGAGTGTGTCTTGGTGAGGAGTGGGGGAGGAGAGTGTGGATGGTGTGAAGAGAGAATATCAAAAATCAAAATGGAGGCCATATTGTTTGAGATATCAACTTTTCTTATATAATCTTTAAAGAAAATGGTCCAATGGTCCTTCATACCAATTGTCATCCAAATCCGTTTCTGAGGAGATGTAGTTAAAGTGTGTTTTTATTAACTGCAAAATCATGAGAAACATTGGTGATATTTATAGTTCCCCCAAGAGGTATTTCTGTATGGGACTTTTTTGACTGACTGACTGACTGGCTACCCCTTGTTAAATAGCGTAGTGGTTAGAAAAGCGGACCTGTGAACTATAGGTTCCGAGTTTGTATCTCCTCGCAGGTGATGCGTAGTACGCATTATGAATTATTCCATATAGATGGAAACTTCGCTGGCTAAAACCGTTAGTATCTACATTATGGTAAGCCTGCAATAAAACAGTTTACGGTTATATTGCGACTGTTTCTGGTGGATTTTCGAAGTACGCATCCATGCATGTGTTTTGGGTCAGGATAGACAAACACATTTGCTGGCTTAACAACGTAGTTACGATATCTTAAGCCTTAACTGAAACTGTATACGGTTATATTGCGACTGTTTCGGGCGTGGAATAGTTCATCTTCAGTCTCGCTAGCAATTGCTCAATTCTTATGATTATTCGTAGGAAGTTAGTAGATCCTAGTAAGCCTATTTAACACAATCCTCAATGGAGTCTAGCGACTGCTGAAATTTGTAATGCCGTGGCGTAGTGGTTAACGACAGCGTCTCTCATATGGAAGACCTACGTTCTAATCTATTGAGAGCAGTGATATTAATTAATTATTTCTGGTAGATTCCACAATACTCTCGTCTTTTCACTTGATGAAAAAGTTAGTTATTGTCGCCTTTATTGATAGTTATTGTATAAATGTCATTCACGAATGAAAGAAAAAAGTATGTTGTTTTGCCATGAAAGAAAAAAACACAAATGAAATAGCTTTGCTATGGGACTTAGCTATGGGACTCTGAAAAAGGCCCTGGAGAATAATAAGTATTTTAGTCTAGTGTTTGATTACAAGGAATGGTGCTGCATAATCATATTTTATTGAAGAGGAGATTGTCTTGATTAAAATGTCCAACTTAAAAAAAAATACATTGTCATAGTTGCCTAAATATACAAGCATGTCTCTCTATTTTTGGCTTTTTATTATACTTAATGCTACTGCGTAAATGTCACGTGCCATGTCAAGAATTTCACTGCTAAGAACGACACTATGTTATTTTGTGCATTTGACAATAAAAATTACTTTGACTTTGACTATTGGAAGCCAATGGGTGAAGCTTGGAGTTCCAAAGGAAAAAAGCTTTTGGGGACAAGTATACTGTGAATGGCGGTGCACAATCATATTTATTTATGAAGCTGAGATTGTCCTGATGAAAATGGTATGTGACTTGAAAAGAATATGTACAGCACATATACAAAAAAATACAAATATTTAGATGTTATGAACTAGACAGACATATCCAAAAATGTAGCCTTTTTCCATAGGTCAACAATGGGGCAGCCAGTACTGCAAAATTAATCTGTATTTCTGAAGTTGTAAAGGCTAACAGTAGATAACAATGAAGTAAAATTAAAAAAAGCAGTTCAGTAAAGACCTCTGTACACTTTGTCACATTATGTAGGTTTTCAAACCCTTTCCCCACTAATGCAAGACAACAGTCTGACTGATCCAGAGTTAGATGACTGTTAAATCTGCTAAAATCATTACCACAAGTGAGGGTCTGAAACAATGTAAATACTGCGTAAAATTGAGGAAATCATACATTTTACATTTAATATGATCTTTGTATGACTTCTTTGTTCTCCTCACTAGCTGGGCTGTTTGTTTTTGTTTTGAATTAAAACATTCTGAACATGTTCTAAAAACAAGTTAGAATGGAGAGGCCCAATAGAATAGATAGGAAGGGCCAGGGTGAAAAAAGCCCTCAAATATTTGTGATTTCTTTAAAAGTACAGCAAGCAGCTTGGATATATGGCAATATTATAAAACCAGCCTCCACGACGAATGCAGTTAACTAAATTTAATACAGAATAAGTATTGTTAAAAATGTCATCTTTCCCTAATGTTACCTCCTAGCTAGCTAGCATAGTAAATTAGCTAGCTAAGAGTATCTTGCTACTTAGCCGTCTAGATATTAATTTAGTACTACAGTAGGGATGGGGTAAAAAATCAATACAGTGTAGTCTCGCAATATTATTTTTGGAAAACTTAAAAATTATTCTTTGTCTCCAAGAATCAATTTTTAAGCAATTAAAAGCAGTTAAATTATTTTTATTCAAATAAAGTAACTATGAGGTAATTACTCCAATCCTATAGGTGGCGCAATGGTCTTTTTTGATGGTTGGAAGGTGGGGCCTCCATGGATCTGACATGTTTGTCCAGCACATCCCACAGATGCTCGATTGGATTGAGATCTGGGGAATTTGGAGGCCAAGTCAACACCTTGAACTCGTTGTTGTGTTCCTCAAACCATTCCTGAACAATTTTTGCTTTGTGGCAGGGCGCATTATCCTGCTGAAAAAGGCCAATGCCATCAGGAAATACCGTTGCCATGAAAGGGTGCACATGGTCTGCAACAATGCTCAGGTAGGTGGTACGTGTCAAAGTAACATCCACATGAATGGCAGGACCCAAGGTTTCCCAGCAGAACATTGCCCAAAGCATCACACTGCCTCCACCAGCTTGCCTTCTTCCCAATGTGCATCCTGGTGCCATGTGTTCTCCAGGTAAGTGACGCACAAGCACCCGGCCATCCATGTGATGTAAAAGGAAACGTGATTCATTAGACCAGGCCACCTTCTTCCACATGCCCATTGTAGGCGCTTTCAGCAGTGGACAGGGGTCAGCATGGGCACCCTGACTGGTCTGTGGATTAGGCATACGCAACAAACTACGATGCGCTGTGTGTTCTGACACCGTTCTATCAGTACCAACATTAACTTTTTCAGCAATTTGAGCTACAGTAGCTTGTCTGTTGGATTGGACCACACGGGTCAGCCTTCGCTCCCCACGTGCTTTCAGTGAGCCTTGGCCACAGTAGACCTTATCGCTGGCTCACCACTTTTCCTTCCTTGGACCACTTTTGATAGGTACTGACCACTGCAGACTGGGAACACCCCAAAAGGGACACAATTTGGCCCTTGTCAAATCACTCAGATGCTTACACTTGCCCATTTTTCCTACTTTTAACACATCAACTTGAGGACAGAACATTCAGTTGCTGCCTAATATATCCCACCCACTGACAGGTGCCATGATAAGGAGATTATCAGTGTTATTCACTTCACCTGTCAGTGGTCATAATGTTATGGCTGATCGGTATATACAGCTCCGGAAAAAATTAAGAGACCACTGCACCTTTTTCTTTCCTTTCCAAAAATGTCAAAAAGGAAGGTTTTGAGTGAGGAACAGAAGGGTTAAAATTAAGAGACCACAGCAAATTGAACGCTTCTGTTCTTCACTCAAAACTTTCCTTTTCAACTTTTTTGGAAAGGAAAGAAAAAGGTGCAGTGGTCTCTTAACTTTTTACGGAGCTGTATGTAAACCATTAACCCTAGGCACAATGCACTTGTTCAAAAATAAAAAATGTGCAGTGGTCTCTTAATTCTTTCTGGAGCTGTATGTGAACTATTCACCACTGCTATTTCAACTGGAAATGTTTCTTGTAGCTGCAAATTTCACATGTAGTTTTACAACCCTGTTTCCAGAAAGTTGGGACACTAAAATGTACATAAAAGCAGAAAGCAACGATGTGCAAATCATTTAGACCCTATATTCTACAGAAAACAAAAGACTGGAAAAGTTGTGTAATGCTAAAAAACTAAAACTGGAGGAATATCACATTAATTAGGACAATTGGCAACAGGTCAGTAACATGATTGGGTATTAAAAGATCATTCCAGAGAGGATGGGCCTCTCAGAAGTGAAGATGGGGAGCGGTTCACCACTCTGTGGAAGACTGCCCAGGCAAACATTGCCACAGTTCAAGAATAACGTATCACAATGTCAAATTGCAAAGAGTTTGGGGATCTCATTATCTATGGTACACAATATCATTAAAAGATTCAGAGAGTAATCTCTGTACGCAAGGCACAAGAGCAAAAACCAATATTGGATCACTGTGATCTTCCCTCAGGAGACAATGCATTAAAAAAAGACAGGATTCTGTAGTGGATATCAATGCATGGGCTCAGGAACACATCCAAAAACCATTGTCTGTGAATACAGCATCTACAAATGCAAGTTAAAACTCTACCATGCAAAGAAGAAACAATACATAAACAACATCCATAAACGCCGCCGCCTTCTCTAGGCCCGAGCTCATTTTAGATGGACTGAGACGGAGTGCAAAACTGTCCTGTGGTCTGACAAATCAAAATTTGAGATTATTTTTGGGAATCATGGACGCCGTGTCCTCCGGGCTAAAGAGGAGAGGGACCATCTGGCTTTTTATCAGCGCACAGTGCAAAAGCCAGCATCCGTGATGTATGGGTGTACGTTAGTGCACATAGCATAGGTGACTTGCACTTCTGAGAAGACACCGTAAATGCTGATCAATATATACTGGATTTAGAGCAACACATGCTGCCACCCAGACAACGTCTTTTTCAGGGAAGGCCTTGCTTATTTCAGCAGGACAATGCCAAACCACATTCTACATGTATCACAACAGCATGGCTCAGTAGTAAAAGAGTCTGGGTGCTCAACTGGCCTGCCTGCAGTCCAGACCTGTCCCTTATTGAAAACATTTGGCGCATTATTAAATGACAAATACAGGAAAGGAGATCCTGAACTGTTGAACAGCTACAATCCCATATCAAGCAAGAATGGGACAACATTCCCCTTTCAAAACAACAGTGAGTGGTCTCCTCAGTTCCCAAATGCTTACAGTGTTGTTAAAAGAGGAGGTGATGCAACACAGTGGTAAAGATGCCCCTGTCCAAACTTTTTTGAAACGTGTTGCTGGCATCAAATTGAAAATGGGCTTGTATTTTTCCAAAAATAATAACATTTCTCAGTTTCAACATTTGATATGTTGTCTTTGTACTATTTCCAATTAAATTAAGAGAAAAATGATTTGCACATCATTGCATTCTGTTTTTATTTGCATTTTATGCCGCGTCCAAACTTTTTTCGAAACGGGGTTGTACTAGGTAAAGCCATAATAATAATAACAATCAATTTTATTAATTTGTCAGATGGTCTAATTTAGGGCAACTTGTGTCTTACAGTAATAAGTGCATACATGTCCATACTTTTTCAATCGTTGCTATAGGCTCCACCTTACAGTACAATTTCAACTAAGTGGGTTAACCCTATTGGCATAATGCCTACGTTCAGTACATTGGTATCAGAAGTTGGATGTCGGCTGTTGGGCCATAGTAACGTGCGCATGTCCTGAAAGCTTGACGGACTGGAGGTTAGTCAGAGGACAGGGTAGTGCCTGCCCGCTTGAATGAGCAGTGTAATCCATATCCTTGCAATTTGAGCCATATTAAAAGGTAGTTTGAGTCTAATGGTCAAATTGGCAGGGTGGTCACTGGTCTAGACTAGGGGTGTCCCAATATACCGGTATTGACGATAACCGTGATATTTAAAAGATGAAATATTGATATCATGTTAATAATACACATATGATAATATCATATTGACTAGGCGAAACTCAAGTTGTATTTTTCCAAAAACCCCTCTCGGTTTTTCAATACCTTATTCATATCACCTATAGAGAAACGATGCATGAGCTTAAACAAGGAGACTGTACCTATGTACTGGTGTTGAAATCAACTCGTTAGCCCCACTAGAACCCCCAGGAGAGAGCTGCAAATATGTGCCGTTTTTGTAGCCTATTCACATGGAAAAAAGGATGTTGTATTTTTCCAAAAACTCCTCTCGATTTTTCCATAGCTTATTCATGTCAGCTATAGACAAACGATGCATGTGCTTAAACAAGGAGACTGTACCTATGCACTGGCATTGAAATCAACTCGTTAGCACCACTAGAACCCCTGGGAGAGATCCGCAAAGACCGTTTTTGTAGCCTATTCACATGGAAAAAAGGACATTGTATTTTTCCAAAACCTCTCAGTTTTTCCATAGCTTATTCATGGACAAACGATGCATGTGCTTAAACTACGAGTCTGGACCTATACACTAGCATTTGAACTAATGCCTTTTCTTAGCCCATTCACTTGGCAAAAATGTTTTGTATTTTTCCAAAACCTCCTCTTGGTGTTAGGCCTTGTGGATCTTTTGATTATCAGTTCATCTGGTGGCCTTTTCACTATCCATTAAGTGTAATTGTTCTTTTTGTACACTTTTATTTTTTTATTTTTACAGTTATGGTTACACACTCTCTCCACCTCCATACACTCGTATTTTGAGTGTAATTCATTTGCCAAAAAAGAGAAAAAAAACACATTAAACAAAGTTGAAGATGAATTTGACTGATAGCATTTTTTTTTTCTTCAAAATTTCTATAGATACCGTGATAATATCGTTACAGTGAATTATTTTGGCCACGATTATCGTGTAGTGAAAATCTGATAACGCGACAGCCCTAGTCTAAACCATACATTTGAACGCATGATCTAGACCAGTGAGGTGACTGTGCGGTCGAAACACCACTGGCCCTACGGTTCAGAAAGGGCAGTGTTGCAATACAAGTTATGAGAGCTACAGTGCCTGAGTGGGTTAACTCTATTAGTGCGACGCGATCTCTCTGCGTCCATGTTTTTTCTTAATAATCAACATTTCGTATAACAATGTGTCGTCAGTGAATTGAACAATCATGAAGCAGTTCCCTGAGGAATGAGTCTCTTTTCACTTGTAAAATGTTCTATAGTAAGTTGTTATAACTGAGATGACACGAGACAGAAATTCTGAAAATAAGTTAAAGAATCTTAACTTGGTAAGAGAATAATTCTCAATAACATTATAAAGCATAAATACAAGAATATCAGGCATGTTCAGATTTTTCATTTTTATAGTGTAATAACAGAACATAGATTGTAATACATCCACAGTAAACTAAGAACATTGTCATTCAAGAAAAACACATAGATTTGATTTGATGAAAAAAAAAGATTTAAGCAATTTGAAAGGGAGCAACTGCAGTAGTTGGTAAAATAGAACAATTTCAAATCTGAATCTTAAATTGCAATGCTGCTATACAATTTCTCCCCACTTCCCGCCCAACATCCGACCGTGGCATCCACATTTGGCATGGCCTGTCTGAGGACCAGCTTGTAGTCTGGAGCATCGTGAGCATAGGAGACTGGGCTATACACCCGGATGCCTTGGTCAGTATTTGAGTTTGGGGGTGGGGGGGGGTTGGTGATGGGTGTAGGCCAAGGCTGGGCAGGGCCTTGTGCCAGGGTCTCAGTGGGGCGCACCCATTTCTGGGAGGGCTTCTCGCCCGGCTCCCTCCCGGTCCCCCAGCGTGGCGCAGGGATGCTCGGTCAGCGCAAGACAGGTCCATCTGCCCCGTACGGCACCTAGCCCCAGCTGGCTACGCCAACTATAACCACAGAGAGCCTGCTCCACCATCCTTTCACTGCTCACACAACTGTCACCTGATTTACTGGTGCACTGACTCGGAACACACAAACTCACCTTCAAGGAAACATGCGCTTAAAAGCATAACATGTTCAATTGATTAAATGATTTTATTTGCCAGCAAAAGAAAATACACGCGATAAGTTTAGACAATAACAGCAGAGACATTCTTCCATTGCAATCCCCGAAGGAAGAAAAGAAAACATGAAAGAAGAATTTCAAAATGTGCTTTAAAACACCAGAAATAAGAACTTAGTTTATTGATAGTTTAGGGGCTGCATACACAAAGCTCCCCCGTTGCAGATTTTACTCTGCAACGGGAGAGCTCCCAGAGGGCTTTACTTAGTGCAAAGCCCTCTGCCTCACAGTCTGTGGCTCTTCATCAGGCCAAAATGAAGCACGGGTGAGCAAGAAGGTCGGTAGTCACCTTCGAGCAGGGGGAAGAGCAGCAGGAGTAGCTGTTCAGCACACACCATCCACAGGTGTTCTCTGTTGACTCCTTGGTAAACCACTCCTTAAACATCAGCCTGCAAAAAGGGCCAGAAGCTCACAGCACATCAGTAACAGGAGAACACCTCAGAGAAGTCACTTGTGCCAAGCTATCTATCGACAAGCCTGAATTGCCATCTCCAACACTCCGACTGATACTAATTCTTATTTCAAACAATATCAATAGCTAGCTCGTCGCTAGTCTTACAGTTGTGTTATCAAACCTTGTAATGTTGTGGATGGATATGCTGTATATAAATAATCTAAACTTATTTACACCAAAATAAGTACACCATCCTTCAAAGTCTTCTTACCTGTTGGCTCAGCCACTGCTGGTTCGACAAACTCGTACCACAAATAATTAAAAAGAATAGCAGCATTAAATAAGGAGTAAAGTCATGTAAACCTGTCGTTTCAAGTTTCTTGCTTTTTCCATTCTCTATGCACTGTAATTTCATCCAAATTGATGACAGCTTTTGAAGAGAGCTAGAACAATTTTTTTGGATGAGGGGATTGTTAATATACAACTCTTTTATACTGATGTTACTGTGTTCATATGGCAACAAACTAAAACTTATAAACTTTCATACTATGAAGTCTATTTAATGCTGCTAAATTTAAGGGATGACTTGCAAATGCATGATTGGCCAGTTCAAATGTATTTATAACACCAACTTACTTTGTTCTCCATTTCTATCATGATAAATATTATAATTTTTTCTCAGTTGAACAAAGAATTTGTGAAATTTGTGAAATTTAGCAACCAGAAATTGTGATGGAGTTCACTTGCTCCCATTTGCCATTGTCCCTTTCAGGACAGATCATCACGTCTTAGTGGCGGTGATTGAAGAAAGGGTGCTGTTTTTCCATTTGACAACAGAAGCCAGTGTGCCTTCTGTTGACCAGCAGAAATTCAGGATTTACAATGCGCAATTTTATGCATCAAAAATACTTTCTGTTGAGTAACTGTTGTGAATCCAAAAAAATCAACATAATGCCCCATTAAAACTTAAAGAACATGTCCATTTACTCTTTTATGCTCTTATACACACTGTGTTTACTGGTCAGTTGTGTTCAGATCAGGGACTAGATTCAGAGACTAGAAACACGCAATATTTGTCTGCTTTTATGAGATAACATTTCAGGTTTTCCACATTCCAGCAATAATTTCAGCATTAAACAAATATAAAAATCCCTGCTATCCCTCCTACCACTACTAACCAACAAACTTTTGATGTGATTTCAAATATTTTTTGTCTTGCAATGCAACTTTTGATATTGTGGTCTAATAATTTCAATGAATTGATTTGGACAATGATAATTATTGAAACTCTGCATTGGAGAATAGGTTAACAATAATTCAAAATCTGAATCTGCCGCTTGAAGGATAACGACTAAATAATGTTTTTTAACTTTGTATTGTAAATATTGTGTTTTTCTCATTTACTTTGAGGAGTGAAACAAATATTGAATGAAAAGAGGAACTCTCTGAGAAGAAGTTTGTTTTCACATAGACTGTTGTGGCATGAACTCTCCTGTGTCAGCATTGGTCCATTGCCCCATGGAGAACTCCCTGACCCAGATCTGCAAAACAGGTCCCTTCAATCCAGCCCATCAGTGGGAGGATAAAAGGGTCCCCAAAAAGCAGCTCTGGGGCAGCAGATTAAAAAAGAGAAGCAGGTGACGCCAAACCTGCAGAACTGTACCTAGATGACATCACCGCACCAGCTTCTCGAGTGGTGAAGTTTTGATTCTTCCTCTTGCTGTTTGTTAATAAATTCCTTCCAGGTTTCTGAGCACTGGTACTGTTTCCGTTCCCTGTGTTGCTCCTCGTTACACTATACAATTTTATCTGTAGGGGCTTTGGCTTATAGTTTGGTAAAAAACTAGTGTACAGTACCCAAAACTGAATTGGACTATGTAGCTTATTTATCTTTTTGCAAGTAACATTTTAAATACTTGTTTATACTTAATTCATGCATTTTTTTATTCAAGTTTATTATTTTTAAAAAGTATCTTTCCAGTGTTCTTAGAGCAAGTATTAGTGTTCTAATCTTTGACATTGTCAAAACCCATTTGTCAGCCCAAGCTAACATACAAATGATCACATTGCATAAAAGGTAACATGCTACAGAGGTAAACACTCGGCATTTGTCATTCGCCGTACACAGGACACTCATCAAACACAATTTGAAAACACACTGCAAAACAACTTTACAGAACTCCACAGGCCTACTCCCCCCCACCCTCACACCCCCGGTCCACCGTAAAGGAGGGGGTGAATGTCCAATTATGATGGAGGTAGAATAGGACTAGCTCCAGCAAATGGGACAGCCAGGCTGCTTTTGTGCAGCACTGGATGGTTCGCTGAATGTGGACCATTAGTGAATGGGGAGCCGTCGTGCCCTCTGTGCTGTCCCAGCTGTCATTGACTGATGGGGTTGGGATGGGGGCAGATTGGAGAGGCAGAGCCTCCCGACGCTTCTACAACAGATAGGCCTGTTTGTCATCCCCAACTGGTGGCTCCTGTCCTGTGTTAACACCAAGTGTCGGCGAATCGTAGCAAAGCTAATTAATGCCAGCAAATGAGATCAACTAACAGAGGCCTGGGCCAACGCCATACGGTTAAATGGCTGCCTTCAATGAAGGCTTGAGTCGCGTAATTACCATAAGGTCTGCTGCACAATTGCTGCTTCATCGGCATTGAAAGTGAGTTGATGTATGTTGTTGAAGGCTACGAGAGAAGTCTCCCAATGGTTAACAATTGTTAACATTAATGTGTTTAACCATTGTTAACATTGAGTGTGTGGATGTCAATTGCTCTAGTGACACTGGCTGCTGAAGGGAACCATCGAAGCAAGCAAATATTTATTCTGTTTTAAAATGGGAAGTGTACAACCCTGACACACATTGAATCATACTCATTCAAGGCATGCTCATAATGCACAGATCGTATTTTGTGAAGTGGGGTGAATCGTCCAAAATAAATAATTTGCATATAAAATAAACAGAGATCCAAAATGTGACAAAATCCAATGATACAATAAATATTTCAGATACATTTTTTTACTACATTTGAACTAATGGGTTATACATATCCCTGCTGGTTGTTTTAACATTCACTAAGAAGTAAGTAGTCTTTATTTGACTTGCTATGTACAGTAGGTTGACAAAGTGAAACATGCTTACAGCTGAAATAGATGCATGCTTATCCTAGTTAGATCAACTACTGTTCCAAAGGTGAGAAAACTGTGGTGAAACAGAATTTCTCAAAACTAAAGATAGACATGAGCCCAGTAAGTGTGGCCATATGTTTGTGGCCCAGTGCAGTTGCCTTGATCCGGCCTCTTAAGTTAGCCTGATCTGAGGTAAAACTGCCCAACGTTCAACTTGTTGTCTATTGTATAGAGATGAATCCATACTGGGTCTCAAAGTCAAATACGTGTCATGCATTGTTTTTCAATAGGATCGCAGAAAATACTTCATGCAGAATATTTCTAGCCAAAGTTATTAATTTTCTTGGCAAGTGTCTCATAAAGATTGTTGCATGGTACATTTGTTTTTTTTAGAAGCAGAATGGTGCATTGTGTTTAAAATGATACCTTGAGAAAATGGAAATATAATCAAAATGAAAAACTGAAGAAAGACAAAGGTATCATAGCTTTGATCCTTCTTTTACTTTGAAATGTATAAAATGAAACAAATGTAGATTGAGCACATACATTTTTTCAGAGTTGCATTAGTTGGTTTTAATTAGTAGAAGTAATGCAACCACATGCCAATGAAGGTGTCTATGACACATGTTTTTTTTCTCTTCTGAGCGTGCTCCCCGAGCACCGAGGGAGGCCAGGTCTGTGTGATTCTCATCTGTTTTTAAATATAAATGTATTTCTGATTGCTCATAAAATTCACTCAAGTTTGGAGGTGAGGACTGACCATATACCTGTTGATACTGAATTAAAGGCCTATGAAGACTTCTAGACATTGAGCTTTATATATCTTGCAAGTTGTAGACATAGGACGACATTAGTCCTTTGAATGAACTAAGAACTAAACAACATCAATGTGTAATACTGAGTATTACTGCTTTGACCATGTCTTAGCATGAGCCCTATGGGAGACTTTCATCTCAATCAGCATGAATAAAGACGGACAAGCGATTGCTGTGTAATGCAGCAGAAGTGTCTGCCCGCCCGGCGCTATAGTGGCACCCTGCCACTGTCAAAGGTGCCACGTTTTAGCCTCAGGCTGTATACTCAAATCACTGCTGTGGTTGTTCCAGGGCCCGTGTACCAGCAGGGCCCACTGATGCATGCTTTACTAAAAAACCCCGCCACCTCCCACCACCGGCACTTCCCCACTTCCGCCCCACCACATTGGTGCAGAATGCAGGCTGCGGCCCCTCTCTTCGGGCCTTAGTGGATGGAGCTCATCCACCCAGCACTAACGGAGTGCAGACAGGCCGTGTCACACCGGCCGCCCCCGGTCCCCTAGCACCACCTCTCCTTTCTTTTCCTCTCCTCTCATCACCACCAAACAGCCACCCTGGAAGGGCTGACGTTAACCCCTGTAATGGCAGCCTCCCTGGACTTCAAAGGACATGTCCGGTAACGGGTCTGTATGTCCCGATCCCGCCACAGTCCTAGACCACAGATGGATGGTCTTTTATCTGTGTGAAGTCTCTTTACAAAGCAGTTGTCTATCTCTTGGACCCAAGGATGAAACAGTAGATGTGAATTGGAAATATATCAAGGTTGATTGAGGTCATTTATAACAAACGTTTGAGGCTTCAAGAGGTTTGTCTCAGACATCTCAAAGGTTCTTTGCATTTATGACATAAACAGTGAAACACTCCTGTCACCGAAATTAAAATAATTCACTGTGATAGGCAGTGTGCTTTGCTCCGCCCGTAATTTACAGGTGACTGTATCTATAGAGCTAAAAGATACAATATTTCTCTCTGTTCTTCCTTTAAAGCTTTATTTAGGTGCAGGAGGGACTATTATTTAGCTATAAAAAGGCACAAGGGGAGCGGTTTATGGCCAATATTCCACAGCTATGGGCTATTCAGAAGGCTAAACAGTGTTTCGATACAGTCATAGTATATTGGCCAAATGCAATACCACAAACCCCAAGGAGTTATCACTATCATAAAGACACTTACCAAGAAATTAAGAGGGTTCCATTGCTCTGGATAGGAGTAACTGCTCAATGATATAAATGTAAATGGCTAGACAATATAAATCAGAGAAGGTGAGAGAGAGCTGAGAAAGAAACAAAAAGAGATGCACGAAAAGAGATTCCACAGATCAGGCTCAGACAAGTCAAGAGGTGTAGAGCAAGAGAGCGAGTCCAAAGCCATGGATCTGCCTGCCTGCACGGGCGACGAGCCCAAGTGTTCACAGGTCCAGGAGAATGGGAGGTGAGAAGCCGGGGTCAGGCTCCGACACGACTCTGTGCCTCTAATTTTAAGATTTCTCATTTTCAGCTCCCAATTCGAGGGTAAGAAATCGTACCTGTGAGAAGCCCTCAGGCAGAACACGGCGAGGTGTGGAAGAATCTGTATCTCACAGCACTCGTGGTGTCTGACGGTGCATGCACTACTGCTGTTCTTTACTTTCTACTTCTTCAAAAGTGCTTCTATAGGGTACGCATCACTGTATCAGTAGCTACCTAGTACATGGATGTTTTTGCAAATAAGCCATTCCATCTCTCTGTTTGCCAAAGAGGGAATGTGTACAGTTTTCAAGAGGGCACACTGTTTTCATAGATCATACTTGCGCCATTTCCTGAAACAGGAATTTTCAAACCGGGGTCCCCTGGGGTTCATAGGGAACCGGCATGGTGTCCACAGAAAAATTGGGGCGGAAGAAATCAGCCCTTAGGCTATTTCTCACTGAATTAAATATGGGTTTTACAACAGGCCAACCTGTAGAACATGAGTTAGGTAATATGATCAATATTTCTGTCTCTTCTTTCCCCCCGAATAACTGGCAGTCGTACTTCTCCTTTCCTGTTATTTATTTTATGATTTCATTTTGATATTTGCTCTGTTTCCTACTGTTTCAGTCGATGGGTGCTGCACTAGTCCATTGCCCTTGCTGTATCTAATCACATGCGGTTATAATGCAGGGTCTTACAAAGCATTCAGAATAATAGGAATCCTGTTTTTTGTTCCTTCCTCATGTAAAAGATAAACTCTCTTCCCATTTCAGCTTTTGCTACACCCCTTAATGTTTGCAAAATATTAAGGTGTAAAGTTGTGGTGGGGGAATTGTTTATAAATAGTCATTTTCAGGAGAATAAAAGTGCTGCAGGGACAAGCCCCATTTTAATAGCCTATATCAGTATTTTTAACTACTTTTTTGCAGGGAACCTATTTTTGGGACCAAACAACATCAGCCCATTTATTTCCAGTTCCATTTTCTTTCCTAGCTGGTCGTCATTAAATAAGGCACCAATTTGGCAGAGAGAACTTTCCTACTCTTAAAGCAACATACGAAGACTAGAGTAGCCTTTTCTGACTATATGAAAGTTAATCTTGAAATTAACAAAATGACACCTTGATGATGTGAAAGTTAATGCAATGATCATTCTCAATAAGATGGTTATAGCCCCATACGTATTTAATTTTCTGCAAAAAATCAAAAGTTTGAATACATCTGGCCTATACGATTCTTGTTGAAGATAATGGTAGCCCCATGCATAGGCTGCTATAATGTTGCCAACGTAATGAGTTTCAGAGACATTTATTGGTAAATTCCCTTTGTGTGACTGATCTCAGCTGTGCTCTGCTCCATCTCCACCAGATATTGCTGGTGTGTGCACACATCACGTGTGCCCCCTGCCTTTCTCCTCCATAGCCTTTCAGCCTTCACGTCCACTCCCTTCTGCTACAGTCAGCAGAACTGGCCAACATCACTGTATAGAGCATATATACTTCCCAGGCTGTTCAATTTGAAAGAAAAAGAAAATAAATGTTTAGATTAACTAAATTGGAATGAATCTAACTGACATAACTCTTCACGCGTGTGCATGTCATCCTTTGTTGGGGTCATGCTAGTATTCTTTGCGTTGGTCAAACGTCATGCAGAAAGAAAGAACTGTAATTACTACTTGACTACATAAAGCCCCGGATCAGAGACCACCGCACCTTTTTCTTTCCTTTCCAAAAAATATGAAAAGGAAAGTTTTGAGTGAGGAACAGAAGCGTTCAATTTGCAGTGGTCTCTTAATTTTTTCCGGAGCTGTATATACTTTGAATATAGAACTATTGCACCAACTGTCAATGAAGACCAGATTAGATTTTTTTGAAATAACAAAGCCCATAAAACCTGATACACCCATGATACAAAAATCCTGAATGAGGGCCAGTGCGGTTTATTATTTTGCATTATTTTAGTTAGTTATTTGAAAACATTAATCTGAGAATATTTGATACATTTTTTTTTTATATCAGATTTGGAAAAAAGTTATTTTCTGTCTGGACAGATGTGATGTACATTCATGCATAAACACTAACAAGATGATTATGCACAAACAAACAATATACAAACAACATTTCAAAATCAGATAAAATAAAATATAGGTCAGGACCTATAAAAAATTTTCCACACAGAAGTCAAGACATTCTAGATAATAATCAATGGACACACAAAAATTATTCAAATATGGCTGCAGTTATGCAACCCACAGCTACAGGGAACGACGTACAGTGCTAATGGGTTAACACTCAAACACATTTATTTACAGAAAATGTAATACAATCACGCCTTAAACAAGGCCAGCTGAGAGGATGGTATGCAAAACCTGCCCCCACTTTTATGCCATGAATGTATTTACCTGCTGCTGGATTAGTTAAATAGACAGAGCCTGCAACACAAGCAAAACCGGCTGGCTAAAAGGCACCGCTCTCAGAGCAGTGAGTGATTTTATATAACAACTTACACAAAAGAGCTATTATATTTGCTCAGAGGTTGCATTTCACAACACATTGGAACTGTCTTGGGTCACCCTAAAGCCAGAGCCCTGATTAGCATGGTGTTATACGAGACATACATATATACACTACATGGTTTACCAATCCCAACGGTTCAACGAGAGGCAAGGCATAGCTCTTCCAATGCCACGGCTAAAAATCTTCTGTCTGGAGGCCATTGTAAATGACCCAGAATGGCACTGCCACACCCTGATGGCATGCTGAGAGCCCAAGCTAATACCCCTTCAGCACTGAGAAGGAACAACCCTGCTCGTCAACTCCTGTAGGAATAAAAAGGATGTCTCCTGTGGCCTGTAGCAGAGGACTGTTCCTTTATGTTGACACCATATCGTGAATGTGCAGTGGAGGCACTCATTATTGGACAGTGGTGATAACAAGTGGAGCCAGACTCCTAGCTGTCAGATTGGACCCCGTTCCCTCATTCAATGAAAAGGAACACCCTCCTGGAGGTAGATCTGCACTGAAATAAGACGAATGAGATACGTCACCCTAAACGACAGCAAGAAATGTTTACGTAGTTGTTCTATGCCACCGCCATACTGTTTTCCATTGTGCTGTGAGCCAGTAGCTTTCCATTGTTCCATTGGACTGGCGTACGCATGCACTGGCCTCGGCACATAGCCGTTTTCCTGCAACAGAAAGATGCCTTAGACAGGGGAACTGTCGCCGCTCATCAGGCCCGGGTGCAAGTGCACTTTCCAACGAGAGACAAAAGTCTGGCACTGCTCGGTCCGCCCCCGCGAAACCGGACCAACTGTCCTAGCAGACAGCTGGGAGAAAGCAGATATTTGTGAATCCACCTGGCCTCCGTTTTCACTGCCCCCGACTAGGGATAATAGCTAAGAGCCTTCTCCAGTTTTGAGTTCCCCTCCAACTGTGCTGCATTGAATCAGGCTGAACAACCCCTCGAAAACTCGAAACGTGTTTTTTCATATGTGAAAACCAGTCACTTGAGAAAATCTAATTTGTAGTTTCACATTTGGGAAATATTCTGTACTTATACATGTTGTGGTTCATTTGTGGTGTTGAGATATTGTTATTCCCCTCACATGTGCCATGTTAAAATGTGTCATTAGCGATTCATGTTTTCACATAGGTAATTGCACACACACAAAAACATGCAATTCTGTACAAAGGAAACAGCCCACCTCAATATAATGAATGCAAAACTATAGTTTTTATTTCTGACCCATCTATTCAGTGTTATAAGTCTCATTCACACATTGCTAAGTGGGTGTTGGAAGAACCCCAGTGAAAAGAATAGAAATAACCGGGAAGCTACCCTCACTAAAAAAAGTTTTGAAACTTTGTTCAAGTGCATCAACTTCAATTAATTATTATCAGCTGATAATAATTGATTATCAGTTGAACTGGCTTCCGTGCAGGGGTTGAATATAAGGGCACCAGCGTAGAAACACAATGTCAATATCATCTACTAGTTGACCTTACTGATCAGTACATATTTAGTGCACTCATAATTTTTCAAAACCTCTTTCCCCAATGAAAAAAGTGGTAAACTATCATTTATATAGCACATTAAGTTAGTTAGTTAGAAAGTAATATCCCTTACAGGGGGGAGGGGGGGGTGCGACATTTGGAGTATGCAGTTACACATGTGAAATGGTTGTTTTCTCAAGTATTCCCACAAGATACTCTCACATAAACATAAGGAATTGTAAGGTCACATGTGACGTGAAAATCCATCTGCCTTTTCACGTCTTAGAAAACTCCACATGTAAAAACGTCACTTTCATACATGGAATTGCAAGTGTACACGTGAAACCAGTCACATGAGAAAATCCAATTTGCAGTTTAACATTTAAGAAACATTCTAATGTGAATATCAAACTTTCCAATTTCGATTATTTCTGAGACTTCTATTCAGTGTTAATAGTGTTCTTCACACGTTCCTCAGTGGCAGTTGGAAGCCCAGTGGTGGAAAAAACAGAATAGAGAAGCTACACTCACTAAAAATATTGCAATTTTAAAACTGAATAAAACTGCAGTAACTGCAGTCTGTGATATTTTGGACCCAGGCATTTCACAGCTCAAAATGTGAACAGAAAAAAACGTTATTGTTATTTTGGATGCAGTGTTTTTAACCGGCCCCAGGTATCCAAGGTCTAAATCAGTCCCTGATTTTGGAACTGCCTTTGGGGTCAGAGTTAATATAAGGGCACTGGAGCAACAACTCTTAAGGTCATCATCATCTAGTTATTGGCCACATTGTTCAGTACATACAGTGCCATCCTATTGAGAGGCAAAGCATTTTTACCTTCGTTTAGCTCTATACTCCAAAGGTTTAGATTTGAAATCAAACAGTTGCTATGAAATTAAAGTACAGATTCACAGCTTTTATTTGAGGGTATTTGTGTGTTTTACCATTTAGAAATGACAACATTCAGTGCACCAAATGTATAGGGACATTTGTTTTTAGGCTATTTTAATACACATAAATAGATAATGAATTAGAGCTCATTTTGTGTACCACATCCTGCAGTAAATAATATTCCAAGATGAATAATATACATTAGATTGGAAAATAATATTTAATTTTGCCCTTTTGCTCTCATGGTCAAGTTATTGGTATCCCCCATGTTAGAGCCAGGGCAAATGTTCTGTCTGTGAAAATGTATCTTGTCAAAGATGCAAGTCTGAAACATTCTAAAAAATATATATGTATATGTGACTGGTTCTAATTATGATAATAAACACGTTTGTGTTTTTCTGCATGTGTCTGAAAACTGTATTCATGTTTTAAATACTCAATGATTTCTCACCTTGGACACACTGTACAGTACACACTGTTTTAACTTTAACCACAGAATGACCATTACCATCCATGTACAACATTGCCCAAAGACCCTCCATCCCTTCGACCATCACTGAAATCACTGCCACCGTTGCTATCTGCCCTCAAAGACAAGGTCAGCCAGTTGAAAAGATAGCTGTGACCTTTGCTTGTCATGGCCCTGTCAGAGCAACACGGCGAGGTGACGAAAGGCCCCATTTTCCCTAATTATGTCATAGCGTGTCACCCATTAGACAGTCACCGCCTCCACCTCGTCCTTAATTGCAGTGCTGTAATCACAATGGACACCCAGTTCTGTTTCAATCGAGGGGAACGTGGCCGGGCTAACCAGGCGCGGCGTGTTTGAAGGGTGTTTGTTTAGCGCCTGGAGTCCACCGTTTAGCTGTGCGTGTCTCTGCCATTTAGCTGCTCCATCTTGCTATTTACAGGGCAGGGAAGATTTGGATGAGAGGGAGTTAGAGGAGGATATACTGGGAAATGAGCAAACGTTCACATGAACAGCATGTTAAAAAAAAAACCAACTACAGCTCAGGAAAAAATTAAGAGGCCACTGCACATTTTTCTTTAATTTCCAAAAAAGTCGAAAAGGAAGGTTTTGAGTGAGGAACAGAAGGGTTAAAATTAAGAGACAACTGCAAATTGAACACTTCTGTTCCTCACTCAAAACTTTCCTTTTCAACTTTTTGGGAAAGGAAAGAAAAAGGTGCAGTGGTCTCTTAATTTTTTCCAGAGCTGTATGTACATTCCATGCAGTTCAACTGAATGTGATTTTATGACTGTTCATTGGGAACAGTGATACAGTTGCATCCAACTGGTGACAGAAGGTAAAAATCAACAATGTCAGTGTGAAACTACATGGTAATTAGTGTTTTTAAAAACACTTCACATTTTGAAAATGGGATATTTGAATTTGATATGCTTTGTATGACTTGCTGGACCCACCGTCATGGAATCAAAGCAATATTTTCTTTCTATAACATGACACAGCCTTAACGTACGAGTACGCCAAACAACATCCATTGTCCTCCATCGTTAGCAACATCTTCTGAGCACTGCATCTAATTTTGCATTGCATCTTCCTTCCTGTTCTTTGTCTTCTTCTCCATAATATAGTAACATCATTCCTAACACCTCAGCTTGTGTCTAGGGACGTGGACCTACAACAGGAAAGTCTGGGATTCCTCTCTCTCAAATCTCTTCAGCCACGAGGCTCAGTCAAGCAACATCGATAGGCCTCCACTGAGACCACATCGTACCCTCCTTTAGCACCCCCTCTGCATGACAAACCCTTAGACCCCCCCATCCCCAATCACCCTTAATCCCCCCAAGTCAAGCCATCCAAATCGAGCAGGGTGGATTTTGAGACCATACAAGTATTGTCAAAGGACTCCGCGTTGGCCACTTACCTCTGTGGAACATTTGATGCCGCCTTGCCGGGCCCAAGACAGAGGATAGCACTATAAGGTCACCGATGAATTGCTATTTTTGGATGGGGGTAAACACACTGCTTTGTAGGCATTAACTCCCCTTCATCTTTCTCCTGTGTCAATTGCAGAGATTTCACTTGATTTGTCTCCTTTAATATCTTGACTTAACTGCTTGTTTTTGGTTTGCCAGTTAACTGAAACATAGGATTTGATTACAAATTTTTCTGTTAGTTAATTACATAAAAAAAATGTCTTAATACATTTTGAGGGACATTTTGGGATTTGTACAATGTTGGAACACAGTCTTGAGCAGTTAAGACAATATACTACAATACTACCATACAATATTTATTAGCACCCGGTTTTACCCTCCAAGATTTGCTGCAGAAAAAAAGATTAAATTATTTTGAGCTTAGTTAACCTCCAATAAATCATTTGTAATGAAAACTCACTTTCAGGTATGAACTGGTTAGATGTTTTATTATTCTTTTGTTAAACATTTGATGAATAATAGTAAGCTGAGTGAAGACTGACAGTGTATGAGAACTGGCCACTGTGTGATACAGCCTTAACGGCTGTCAGGGAGAACTGGAAGGCTTGTGTGTTGTGGTGTGTGTTCTGAGTGTCTCTGCATTTTAATAAGAAGGTGTTGACTCTACCCTCTAAGGCACACCTGTGGGGAATCCCTGTAGTCCAGTGTGTGTGTGTCACGTTGAAAAACACACGTCTGTGCACCGCAGTGCAACACCTGCCAGAGTCAGTGGCTGTTTATGACAGCGGCCGTGTGATCTGAAGAGGACAAGGCTGAGCTTTGCCACACACACACAGACACACACAAACTTGCACACAAACACATACTGTACACATACAGGGAAACATACAGTGCTTACACACATCAGTACCTGTTTATATAAACATAATCACTGCCTAAACAGAAAACACATACGGTCACATACGCACGCACGCACACACACACACACACACACACACACACACACACACAACAGCAACACTGGAAAATGTAATAACAACAAGCCAGTGTGAGCAGGATGAGGTGAACTTGCTCGGCCGCCCGCTCCCCAGCAGGACCTATATTGCAGCAGTAGGCAGGGGAGCCTGGCCTACAAAGTTCAATATAAACGAACAGTGGGATCTCCCAGGGACCTGGCAGGAAAAAGCTTAGCGAAGTTAAAGCCTCACCAGCCTTGCCTGGCTGCCCATGCCAGCTATGCCAACAGAGCTGGGTAAAGCCGTGTAAGGATGGACGCGGCTGGGCTTGTGGCCCATCGCCCACCCTGACACCCTTGTTGGGTGTCACCCTCCTTTTAAAGGTACAGTGTCGCTGACTGTTACTGTCGCTGCTACCCAACGTTCATATAAGGGTGTATTATTATGTTTGTGTATTTTTTTTTGAGCGGGGAGGGTGGGGGGGCTGAAAATATCTTGTCTTTGTTATATGTGCATGGTAAAAGTAGTATCATGATTTAGATCCTGTAAACTGTAAGACTGCGTGTGATCAGTAGAATCCTATCTCTAATACAGATTTAGATCACGTAAACTGTAAGACTGCGTGTGATCAGTAGAATCCTATCTCTAATACAGATTTAGATCACGTAAACTGTAAGACTGCGTGTGATCAGTAGAATCCTATCTCTAATACAGATTTAGATCA
>JACXGI010004441.1:0-53632 GCA_016801175.1 Esox masquinongy | reverse complement strand
TGGCAGCACTCATACGTCTATTTCCCAAAGACAACCTCTGGATATGACGCTGAGCACGTGCACTCAACTTCTTTGGTCGACCATGGCGAGGCCTGTTCTGAGTGGAACCTGTCCTGTTAAACCACTGTATGTTCCTGGCCACCGTGCTGCAGCTCAGTTTTAGGGTCTTGGCAATCTTATAGCCTAGGCCATCTTTATGTAGAGCAACAATTCTTTTTTTCAGATCCTCAGAGAGTTCTTTGCCATGAGGTGCCATGTTGAACTTCCAGTGACCAGTATGAGGGAGTGTGAGAGTGATAACACCAAATTTAACACACCTGCTCCCCATTCACATCTGAGACCTTGTAACACTAAGGAGTCACATGACACCTGGCTAATTGGGCCCAATTTGGACATTTTCACTTAGGGGTGTACTGACTTTTGTTGACAGCGGTTTAGACATTAATGACTGTGTGTTCAGTTATTTTGAGGGGGCCGCAAATTTTTACAGTTATACAAGCTGTACACTCACTACTTTACATTGTAGCAAGGTGTCATTTCTTCAGTGTTGTCACATGACAAGATATAATCAAATATTTGCAAAAATGTGAGGGGTGTACTCACTTTTGTGAGATACTGTACATACAGCTCTGGAAAAAAATTAAGAGACCACTCCTATTTTTTCTTAAATCAGCCTCTCTACATGTATGGCAGCCATTCCGTTCCAGTGTCTGTTAAATTCCAACACAGGCACACCTCTTTTTACTTAATGAGGTACTGATTAGGTGATTACCAGAACCAAATCTAATTTAACATGGAAAATAATCACTATCCTCTTGCAATGGGACCAGCTGGATGGCAAATACAGTGCAAATAGTACCTCAAAGGTAATTTGAATAAAAAAAATTACTATTCAGCATGACAAAATAGTTGAAAAGAAAAGTTTTGAGTGAGGAAAAGAAGGGTTCAATTCTGGCTTTACTGCAGAGGGATACAGTGAGCATCAGGTTGCTTCCATCCTGAAAATTTCAAAGACGGCGGTTCATAAGGACAAGGTCAAGCAACAGACATTGGGGACATCAAAGCTACAGACTGACAGTGGGCGAAAACGACTGTCCACTGACCGAGATGACCGTCAACTCATTTGAATGTCATTCAACAACCGTAGGATGACATCAAGTGACCTACAAAAAGAATGGCAAACAGCAGCTGGGATCAAGTGCACAGCGAGGACGGTTTGAAACAGGCTCCCAGGGGCTGGGCTGAAGTCATGCAAAGCTAGAAAAAAGCCCTTCATCAATGAGAAGCAAAGAAGAGCCAGGCTGAAGTTTGCAAAAGACCATAAGGATTGGACTGTAGAGGAATGGAGTAAGGTCATCTTCTCTGACGAGTCAAATTTTCTGCTTTGCCCAACACCTGGTCGTCTAATGGTTAGACGGAGACCTGGAGGGGCCTACAAGCCACAGTGTCTCACACCCACTGTGAAATTTGGATCGGTGATGATCTGGGGATGCTTCAGCATGGCTGGAATCGGGCAGATTTGTCATTGTGAAGGACGCATGAATCAAGCCAAGTAAACGGTTATCCTGGAAGAACACCTGCTTCCTTCTACTCTGACAATGTTCCCCAACTCTGAGAATTGTTTTTTCCAGCAGGACAATGCTCCATGCCCCACAACCAGGTCAATCATGGAGGATCACCAGATCAAGACCCTGTCATGGCCAGCCCAATCTCCAGACCTGAACCCCATTGAAAAGCTCTGGAATTTGATCAAGAGGAAGATGGATGGTCACAAACCATCAAACAAAGCCAAGCTACTTGAATGTTTCTGCCAGGAGTGGCATAAAGTCACCCAACAGCAATGTGACAGACTGGTGGAGAGCATGCCAAGACGCATGAAAGCTGTGATTAAAAATCAGGGTCGATTGCTGAACTCTTCCTAAGTTAAAACATTAGTATTTTGTTCTTGAAAAATGAATATGAATTTGTTTTCTTTGCATTATTTGAGGTCTGAAAACAATTTTTTTGGGTTATTTTGACCAGTTGTTATTTTCTATAAGTAAATACTCTAAATGACAATATTTTTGTTTGGAATTTGAGAGTAATGTTGTCAGTAGTTTATAGAATAAAACAAAACTGTTAATTTTACTCAAACACATAACTATGAATAGTAAAACCAGAAAAACTGATAATTTTGCAGTGGTCTCTTAATTTCTTCCAGAGCTGTATACTTAATACTTGTAAATACTTGTAGGTTTTTTGCCCTCTATTTGCACATCTGGTTAGATGCAAACTGCATTTCGTTGTACTGTACTGCTCAATGACAAAGTTGAATCTAATCTAATCTTTTCATTGGACAAAAAAACATGAGAAACTCTTTCCAAAATCCTCCTATCCAATTATGATGCAAAATGAAAACAGTATTAGTTCGTTATCTTTTCTGGATCTATTTAGTCAGTTATCATGTTATCAACAGCCATTGAAAAAACTGGTATTTAATGAATATTTTCATCACTGGTTTTATTGACAAAATTTACACTGGATCGCTGTATTGAAAAAAAAAACTTGCTAAGGCCATTTCAATACCTCCTTTACTAAGAAACGTTCTGCTTATCTCCCAACCTTTCGCTAGTTACTGGTTATTAATTGTTCACAATGAGCCAGCACTTTCAGTCAGAGCAGTCACGAAGGACAACTTAATGAAAACAATGGACATTAGTACTAGTTAGTACCATAAATCATTCATAGACTTAACCCTTTGACAGGTACAATCACACTAGAGTGGTCCCTGAAATGTATGATCACACCAGTGTCATTAGAACATATCTTTAGAACTCATTATTAGAACGTCTAATTACAAGTGATGCAACAATCACCGATCATTCTGGCCACACTGTTATTTATCTTGATTTAGTTCAAACAGTTTTTATAAATTTGTCATCAATTTGTGAAGTTAATTTCATAGTGTAGATGCTCAAACATTCATAGCTACTAGCTCTTATAGTTCATAGCTGATTCAGACTGCAACTTTTTGCATCGATACTCTGGAAAAGCACACCATATTTAGAGTTCCTTAATAATTATTCAGTATATCTTTTAACAGTATTACAGCCGATAGTAGTTTGCGAATATAATTTTAACCAGTCGGAATCTGAAATTAGATACCTAACTAGTAAGCAGCATGGTGTTTTGGGTCAGCTGGAAAATAAATGTATTTTGTATTTTAAATGTATTTTCATAATCAAATTCTGGAACTGTCAGCGCATACTGACACCACGTGCATTAAGAACACAAGCTGGGGGGCCGTTACAGATATTTGAAACTTACGTGAGAAAAGGTTAATTTATAATTTATTTTTTGTCATCAATCTACACACATTGACCTTTAAAGACAAAGCAAAAACAAGTTGAAGTGTACACAATGTAAACCCCCAGTACATATTTGTTTGCTAGGCTTACAAATAAGATCATTACTTGAGACCTTAGAAATAAATTATAGAGGCAACCATCAGAAGACTAGATTTTGAACAGCTCTTGAGAGAATGCCTGGGTTGAGGGTTGACCCTGTGCAGTGTAAATCTGTCACTGAACAGCATGTAACCAAAACAAACTTTTAATATTGATTCAAAAACTATTGCAGTTAAATCTAGGTTTGAAAGGTAATTCTTCCTATAAAAAGAGAGGACTATACGTTTGTAGGATACCAAAATATGCCCACAAACAGCTGCTCCCAAGGCCCTGAAATGGTTAATTTCTCACCTTAGTCTCATGGATCTTTGGAGCCTACAAAATTCATTTGTAAATGTTTGTAAGTGTTTACATTTTTCTCCAATAGGTATCATTTAATCAAGTCTTGATTATATCTTGTCTTCTCAGTTTGTTTCCATTATTGCAGAGCCAAAAGGTCCACTCTACTTCATGTCATTATCATGCGGCCTGTGTAGTGTTACTTCTTTCAAATCCCAAGACAAGAGCCTTCCCTGAAGGAAATTCATTACATCTCTCCATCAGAAGGAAAGTTCTGTACCAATTGCAAGCCTTTATTTTCTTCAACATTGATTATCAATCAGAATCCATAATAGAATTGTCTGGAAAGCTGTTAAATGATTTATAAAAGATAATACAACATAATTTCCATGACATATGTGTAAAACAAAGAAACAGAAGATAGCTGACTAATATTCAACAGGCTTCATTTTGTGACTCGAAGGCTCTTCAACTTTGTCACTTGTCCCGAAGCCACTCCAGCATTGTCTTATCTCTGTGTTAAAGGTCATTGTTGTGCTGAAAATTTGCTCCTTTGTTTCATATTGAGCTTCACTGACTGAAGTCATGTACTCTTCGGATCAGGTTTACTTGAAGGACCTCTCTGTACTTAGCTGTGTTCATCCTTCCCTCAATCCTGATCAGTTTTCCGGTCCCGGCCACTGAGAAGCAACCTCATTGCAGGATGCAATGTAAGATTCCTGGCAATCAAGGCAATAATTTTATTTTTCTTTGGAGTAAATCTAGGCTTGTTTTGTGTAAGAGTTAGCTCCCTGGATATTCCAGGTCAACAGTGAGAGATTAGTCATCAAAGAATTGCATTTCAAGCAGGTGCGTTTATTTTGTTCACTCGAGTATCCTTTCAATCCCATTCTTCCTTTACCCTTCCTCCCCCCAACCCCACCCAATCGTGTATCCCCATTGCCATACAGTACATGCATTGGTGATATGCAGATGCAGAGACATATCCAGGATAGGTAGGTAGCCTACTTAGGTGAAGAGGACGATTTAAGATACAGAATAAGGGAATTTGCCTTAACTGATCATGATTCCCTAATAGAAGTATGTATAAAACCTTTAACCATCTTGGTGAAACTAGACCTGTTGCTACATTCCTTCACCTGTCTGGTGCCCAATGGTGGAATTCACTGTGCGTAGCTTCTACTTGTAACATTTGATAAAATTTTAAATGAACCTCCATTTGGAAGGTAAAATAAAAATGTGAGGTTTGAAGATATCTTTCGGCCTCATCCATAGTGTGAAGAAATATACTGCCTGCCACCAGTTATTACTTGAAGATTTGCTGGGTTCAGCACAAAGTTCTATATTCCTTTTGTAGTAAGCTTCTTTTAAACATTAGAGTAAGCTTTCCTCTGAGTAGAATAGTTACTGTAGTCCAAACAGAAAGTGTCCTTACTCACATACATGATAGGTGCTGTGTGTCTGTCTTTTTAAAAATAGCCATTCTGATGTTATTGTGCAGTGTTTTAAAAATGCTTCCAGAATTCGAAATCTATCATTTGCATCTAATTTTAAAAATTAGTACATAAGAATTAACTGATGTGCATTCCCCCATTAAACACTGTAAAGACCTCCTTACAATGTTCTGCAGTTTCTTTTTCTGTTAAAATTTACACATTTAGACTAGCTTATATAATTCTTAAACTTCTCTCCACAGATTGCATTGGGAAAGCAGTGCATGGAAAGGCTAAAATCGAGAAATCAATGCCCAGATAAAGCCCCGCCTCCACGCCAATAGAGGCTCAAAACAAAAGAAATTGTAATCACAAGAAGAAGCGAACGTGAAAAAAATGTGTTTGAACAAACAAATGTTAAGATTGGATGCATAAATCCATTTATTGAGTTAAGCATACACTTTTACCAAATTTGAATAAATTTTTGCTGGACCGCGTAAGCAGAGCCGGCCAAGAAGAGCGAATGTCTCTTACTGAGTGAGTGAGTGAGTGAGTGAGTGAGTGACTGACTACCCCTTGTTAAATAGCGTAGTGGTTAGAGAAGCGGACTTGTGAACTATAGTTCCGAGTTCGTAGCTCCTCGCAGGCGAAGCGAAGTACGCGTTATGAATTATTCCGTTTAGATGAAAACTTCGCTGGCTAAAACCGTCAGTATCTCCATTATAGCAAGCCTGAAATAAAACAGTGTACGGTTATATTGCGACTGTTTCTGGTGGACTTTCGAAGTACGCATCTGTGCATGCATTTTGGGTCAGGATAGACAAACACAATTGCTGGCTACAACATACAGTTACGTTATAGTAAGCCTTAACTGAAACTGTATACGGTTATATTGCGACTGTTTCTGGCATGGAAAAGTTCATCTTCAGTCTCGCCAGCAAATGCTCAATTCTTATGATTATTCCTAGGAAGTTAGTAGATACTAGTAAGCCTATTACTGGCTAATAAGCTGTTAAAATGGCCAGTGGCAAAAGCAATACAGTTCATAGACGCTATGGTGGAGGTAAACTTAATAAGAAACGTTAGTCAGTTTAACACAATCCTCAATGGAGTCTAGCAACTGCTGAACCGTGTAATGCTGTGGCGTAGTGGTTAAAGACAGTGCCTCTCAAGTTCGAATCCATTGAGAGCAATGACATTTATTAATTATTTCTGGTAGATTCCACGATTCTCTCGTCTTTTCACTTGATGAAAAAGTTAGGTATCGTCGCCTTATTGATAGTTATTATGTAAATGGACAATTATAAGAAATCCCGGTATGACCTCAGGAAGGCAATAAAAACTGCAAAAAGTCAATACAGAGTCAAAGTAGAATCTCCCTACCAGGGCTCCAATACCAGGAACATGTGGAGTGGTCTGAGAACCATCACTGACTATTAAGGCAATACAGGTAGTGTGGGGGAAGTGTCGGCTTCTCTCCCAGAGGAACTGAACTCTTTCTATGCTCGCTTTGAGAACATCATCCCTGGCATGGACACTCAAATGGACCAGGACAGCTGCCCTTTCCAAGTGACCAGGTCAGACGTCTGTAAAGCCCTAAAAAGGATTAACACTCACTGTAGCACTCACACCAATCATCATGAAGTGCTTTGAGCGGCTAGTTAAAACTCACATCACAGACTCCATGCCTGCAACACTTGACCCGCTGCAGTTTGCCTACAGACAAAACAGATCCACAGAGGACGCCATCGCTCTGACCCTCCACTCTGCACTCTCTCATCTGGACAAAAGGAACACATATGTGAGAATGCTGTTCATTCAGAAGGTACAGGAGTATTCAGTCCAAAACAAACAGGCTACGGGACAGCTTCTTTCCACAGGCTGTAAGGCTGCTCAACTCGGGAACCCATTTTCCCTTCCATCCATAGTCCATGCACACCTGTCACTTTATATCATGCACATCTGCCACTTATATCATGCACACCTGTCACTTTTACATTGCACTACGGTTGTATAGTTGTATAGTTATTATTACTGATGTGTGTTTTGTATAGTGTTATTACTGATTGATTGTGTTATCTTGTTTTTTTAAAATTATAATTACTGTTACTTTTTAACTGCACTGTTGGGAGTAGGAAAACCAAGCATTTCATTGCCGTAACTTGTTATTGCAAATGACAAATAAACCTTTTGAACTTTTGAACTTGAACTTAAATGTCATTCATGAATGAAAGAAAAAAGTATGTTGTTTTGCCATGAAAGAAAAAAATATGTTCTTATGCCATGAAATGAAATAGCTTTGGCAGACTCGCTAGCAATTGCTCAATTTTTATGACTATTCCAGTAAGTTAGTAGACACCGGTAAAGCTTATTACTGGCTAATACGCTGTTAAAACGGCCAGTGGCAAACGCCATACATAGACGCTATTCGTGGTGGAGGTAAACTTAGAAAGAAACGTTAGTCAGTTTAACTGTATCAATGTCTTTCACGAATGGCCAATTAACTGTTAAAACGGCCAGTGGCAAAAGAGGATTTGTTCAGGATAGACACAAGAGACTATACTGACACCTAGCAAATGTACAGCTCTGTGGTGTAGTGGTTAATGACACAGCCTTAAATGTGGGTGACCTGGGTTCGAATCTCGAGAAGGCAGTGCTTTCTATCGCGGGCCGGCTGAACTAGGCTTGCCTGGTTTCTTGTTTTCATATGATTGTATTTTGACTTTTCATATGGTGAAATTTTTTTGCTAACCTTGGTTTTATTTATTTTTTTAAAAACATTTCAGTTATGTTTTTCTTTTCTTATGGTCAATACATTTGAGCTCAATTTGGCTCCATAATGGTGAGGCTCATTTATATAATCAAACTACATACAAGGAGGCACTGAACAAAGCACACAAAGTTTACTATTACTCATCGAATTGAATATGGTAAGGGGAACACCATAAACAAAGAAAATAGTTCAAATGCCAGACTCTTCCTTTACCCTGTCCATTACACAATATAATATATTTTAAGCAATATTTTTTTTATTCCAAAATCAACTGCACCATTCAATCCACCTCACATTTACGATCTACCCCTATGTTTCATATTGAGCCTCCCAGCTGCAGTTTCAGTACATCCTTCCAGAGAACCCCACATCTACTTCTAATATCTTTAATAATTTGAGGTCAACTACCCCTGTCCCACCGCGGAGAATGTCCTAGCTTCTGTTCCATCTGGATCCGGCTCAAGTGAATAAGCACTGCATCAACTGACCATTTCTGTGTATCAGATCCTCCCCATTCCCATGAGGTTTACTTTATGTGGCTAACCTTTCCAGTGTGACACCTCAAACCCAGTAAAATCATCTCCTGCTTATTAATTTAAACCCAATCAGCCCAGTGGAGTCTAAAAATAGACATGTTGGCCTCTTCCATGCAGCACAGCATCTGAAGCAGATTCTTTTTAACAGCAGTGTAGTAACTAGAGATAACCCAACACCATACTCTGGTAGGACACAGGGAATCATGGGTATTTATATTGTAAAGCAGAGGTGTCAAACCGGTTCCACGGAGGGCTAAGTGTCTGCAGGTTTTCACTCACTTTGTACTTGGTTGATTCATTCGGTCACTAATTGATTAGTTTGTACCCTCACCTGGTTGTTTAGGTCTTAACTGGGAACCAATTTACTGTAAAAAACAAAAACCTGCAGACACTCGGCCCTCCGTCGAACCAGTTTGATGCCCCTGCACTACTTGGTGTTACAGCATGTCAGGCCAGTCATACTATAAAAAAACTCTCCTCACTTTCATTCATCCACCTATACCATTCCAACAAGACATCTCAAAACAGGCTGGATTTTTTGGACTATTTAATCCTAACATGCTGACATCTTTTGATTCATCCTTCTTTTTTTCTTTTTCCATTCTTTTTTGTCCACACAAGCTCCTAAAATATTGCCGGTGGAATTTACGGTGACAGGTCACGTCTCTATGCAGCCCCGTTGAGCTGATGTGTTATGACCCATTCTACTTAGCAAGCCCTTAAACCATCATTCTTGCCCTTAGCTTGTCTATTTGTCATAACCCTGTGGCTGCGGATCTGTAGGTAACAATTGTGAATGATAATTCTTCAGGCTTTACCTTTGAAACATTCATTCAGAATTTACATGCTGACAGTACATAGCTCTATGATACTTATTTTGTAATGAGAGGAACTAGAATATTACTTAATTTTTATTATCTGCTGGCATTCTGTTCTTGAAATAAAGTGACTGATACAGACTTTCTAGGCTCTTTACTTCTCCATACTTTAGAACCATTAGGTTCGGCACATGTGCATAGAATTATTTAAGAATTATGGCTGCTGCTACTGCACCTTCCCTTTGTAGCCCATGGACACTGCAGTGATGATCAGACATTTTTGTCTGGTGCCGTTCCAGCAGCATCCCACTGTTGGCTTGCCTCTGAAGCTGAACAGGGTCAATCCTGATCGGTCCTTCGTTGGGAGATCAGATGCTGCTGCAAGCAGTGTTTGAATGCCAATAGGGGACACTCTTTTCTCTGGTCTGAAGATCAAATCACAATGCCTTACAGCACTGAAGGGGGGATTATTATCATTAGTAGTGTGCCGCATTTTTGATGGGAAATTAAATGAATGTCCTGACTCTGGTCACATGGATCTTTTCAAAAGAGTAGGTGTGGTTCATTTTCTGTGTATTAGCTACATTTCCAGTTTGTCCCTCATATCATCAAGGCCAGCTAATAATCAACATGAATAGCAGATACGTCACCCCTCCTGTCCGATTAATGGTAACTATTTTAGACACATGTACCTCACTCAAAACTTTCCTTTTCAATTTTTTTGGAAAGGAAAGAAAAAGGTGCAGTGGTCTCTTAATTTTTTCTGGAGCTGTATATCATGGAACACTGTGAAGACCATCATTAAGAAGTAAAAACGTGACGGCACCACCAGGATACTGCAAAGAACAGGACATCCCTCCAAAAATGTATCACACTGCAATGAGAATTTTCTTCAGGGAGGCTACCACGAGGCCAACAGCAACCTTAAAGGAGCCTTTTTTCCTGCTCTAATATCAAAAAATGATGGAAAGTCAACTCAGCTCATCAACCAAAAAAGTGCACAGTACCTATTATCCATCATGGTTGCAGTGGGCTGTTACTCCTCCACAGGGACAGGGACTCTGGTCAGAACGGGACAGTGAAGTCTACAAAGTAGTTCAGTGGTGTGCACACTTGCACAGATGAAAAAGGTCTGACATGATTCATCTTGATTTTAGCTTTTACGTAAAAATATTTATTTTCAATAAAGTTACATGTAGACTTTTTATATCTAATATGAATGTAGTCTAGGAAGACTGTACATTTCAAAATATTATATGTTTAAATGTGTGATGGGAGCTCATGCTGTTGTCAACATACATCTAGGCTGTATTGACAGCATGTCCAACATTGGCTAAGGAGGCACTGTCAAACCCTTTTTACTGGCGGCCCAGAGGTGGAACGCTGACAAATTTCAATAATTTGCTGTCTATCAAACACTGTGGTAGCCTAGCCTACTTGCATTATAATTGGCAGACAAGCAGTCACACAAAATATTTATTTTAGATATTACAATATGCCATGGCAGCATTACTATAAGGATTACAATAAATAGTTTGGTCTTATTAGATTTATTACGCTAAATAAGTTTAAAAAGCCTTTTGTTTGGTCCAGATTCAATGTGTGTATGCTGCGCTTTTCTTCTGGTACAAACATATCCTAAATTAAAACTAATTAAAGTAAACTACAAATACCTGCAGGGTCAGAAATGTGAGGCAGTGAACTTGGCTAAACCATCAGCAGCAGGTACATAAACAAAGTTAAGGGTGGTGGGGGGGCACAAAATAAGAGCATATAAAGAATAATTAGATACGCAGGTAATCCACACATTCATAGAAGCTTCAGGATTTTTAGCAGCAGATATAAATATTATTATAAACCTGGTGGTGGACACAGCTGTGAATCTCTGGGATGGACTCATGAAGAAAGAACTTGGCACAGAGTGAACTCGGCTGTGGTGCTAGACAAGGCTGCAGTCACAGCTCAGCTAAAGCTCTAAGTACAATAGGGGGTTTTAGCATGTGGGGAGTCCAATCCATGAGGCAGGTCATCACATTGACTAAAGAGTACCAGTGAATCCCCTTAGATGTAATTTGCACACTGATGCATGCATTTACTTATTCAAACACGCACACAGGCTGTACACACATATGCGGTATACACACAACAATCCAGTTAATGGCAAGCAGACAGGCAAGCACAAATAGAATGAAGGATTGAAGGATGAAGGACTGACTTTAGTTATAACTATTCATTCGTATTTCATTATGAGCAAAAGCTATTGGTTTCATACCCAAATAATTGTGATCTCTTTAATAAACACACGAAGCAAGCTAAATGTGAATGTGGCAGGGATAGCAAAAAATGCTCCCTGCTTCCTACTTCATGCATACTTATTTATCATAAAGATGATACTGATATTGTATCCTGGCTTCTGCGGTGGACTTGGTGTGGCTGTAGTTGGCGTCTTATCACCCTATGTGTTAAGAATAGGTTTGGTGCAACTTGAATGTTGGTTAATATCTTTAAGGATTGTTATATGAATCCCAAAATGTACAATTTGGTGCAGTTAATTAGCTTCAATGGTGTAATGACTCACCTGTGATCCACTCAACTTTTCTAATTATGAGTGAATAAAAGGTATTAACACTATTTTCATACTTTCATACAAATTAGACACATGTACACAGGACATTTGAATCAGGACTGAGTTTAGTTGTTCAAACAAGATAATTAAAAGATTATACTTCCTTTGAACCAAATGAAAAAAATTGCTTAGTTAAAGACAGATCTAGACTATCATTGCTTACTAACTTACTACTATAAAAAGTATAAAAAAGGATGTTAAATAGATAGTAAGAATAACCAGAAAATGAACCAGGCATGCCTAGTTCAGCCGGCCCGCAATTAAAAGTGATAAATATTGTTGCCCTCACTGGACTCAAACCCAGTTCTCCCATGTAAGAGGCAGTGTCCTTAACCACTACACCACAGTGCTATATGATTACCCTATGTCGGTATAGCATCTCAACATTAGATAATTTGTCATGCATTAACATCAAACCAGGTTTGAATATTTCGCTAGACACCATTAAACATTGTGTTAAATTGACTAACGTTTCTTATTAAGTTTACCTCCACCACAAATAGCATCTATAATATGTACAGCTTTTGCCACTGGCCGTTTTAACAGCTTATTAGCCAGTAATAGGCTTACTAGTATCTACTAACTTACTACTTGGAATAGTCATAAGAATTGAGCAATTGCTAGTGAGACTGAAGATGAACTATACACTGCCAAACCTATTTCATTTTATGGCACAAAACTTTTGTTTTTCTTTCATTTGTGAATGACATTGATACAATAACTACCAATATAGGTGACAATAACTGACTTTTTCATCAGTTATTAGACAATGACACAAGTTTTGTTATTTAGGCTGTAAAAAAAAATAATAATAATGACAATGACACAACTTTTGTTATTTAGGCTGTAAAAAAAAAAAAAAATCATTACAGAGATAGCAGGAACATAGGAGCGTCCAAATCAATAGTTTGGTAAATTCTGAGAAAAAAAGAACGCACTGGTGAGCTCTGCAACATAAAAAGGCCTGGGCGTCCACAGAAGACAATAGTGGTGGATGATAGTAGGATGCTTTCCATGGTAAAGAAAACCCCCTTCACAACATCCAGCCAAGTGAAGAACACTGTTCAGGAGGTAGGCGCATCATTATCCAAGTCCACATTAAAGAGAAGACTTCACAAGAGCAAATACAGAGGTTTCACCACCAGATGCAAACCATTCATAAGCCTCAAAAATAGAAAGGCCAGATTAGACTTTGCCAAAAAACATCTAAAAAAGCCAGCCCAGTTCTGGAACAGCATTCTTTGGACAGATGAAACTCAGATTAACCTGTACCAGAATAATGGGAAGAAAAAAGTATGGAGAAGGCTTAGAACGGCTCATGATCCAAAGCATACCACATCATCTGTAAAACATGGTGGAGGCAGTGTGATGTCATGGACATGCATGGCTTCCAATGGCACTGGGTCACTAGTGTTTATTGATGATGTGACAGAAGACAGAAGCAGCCGGATGAATTCTGAAGTGCATAGGGATATATTGTCTGCATAGATTCAGCCAAATTCAGCGAAGTTGATTGGACGGCTCTTCACTTTACAGATGGACAATGACCCAAAACATACTGCGAAAGTAACCCAGGAGTTTTTTTAAGGCAAAGAAGTGGAATATTCTGCAATGGCTGAGTCAATCACCTGATCTCAACCCGATCGAGAATGCATTTCACTTGCTGAATACAAAACTTAAGGCAGAAAGACCCACAAAAAAACAACAACTGAAGACTGCTGGAGTCAAGGCCTGGCAAAACATAACAAAGGAGGAAAACCAGCATTTGGTGATGTCCATGCATACCAGACTTCAAGCAGTCATTGCCTACAAAGGATTCTCGACTAAGTATTAAAAATGAACATTTTATTTATGATTTTGTTATTTTTTCCAATTACATTTGAGCCCCTGAAATAAAGGGACTGTGTATGAAAATGGTTGCAATTCCTAAATGTTTCATACGATATTTTTGCTCAACCCCTTCAATTAAAGCTGAAATTATGCAATTGAAGTCTTCACTTTAATTGCATCTCATCTCTATTTCAAATTAATTGTGGTGGCGTACAGAGCCAAAATTATTAAAATTGTGTCAGTGTCCAAATATTTCCGAACCTAACTGTAAGTAGGATGATCCAAACGGAAACAGTACATCCATCACTGCTTTGGTTTGGATAGTCATGGGATTTCCTCGGCAACAGATCCAGTGTTCAGCAAGTATCGTTGTGGCAAACATTGTCTTTAATAACCCTTTGACGCGTACCATCACACCAGTGTGATCAGGCTAGAGTGGTCCCCGAAGCGTACGATCACACCGGTGTGATTATAACGTATTGTTAGAACGCACCATTAGAACGTCTAGGTATGAGTGACGCAACAATCACTGGTCAGTCCGCACTTTTATTTAGCCACATTTAGCTCAAACAGTGTTTCTAACTTTATTTCCTCATTGTAATTGTTTGAAGATCTACACTATGATATCAACGAGGTAGCAAATGTTCAAGTTGGGACAAAAAGGGTTACTTTCGTACCAAAAGGCAGCCAATACTAGCAGTCATATTTTCTAAAATAAACATAATACGCCTGACACAAAAACTGATGATATTAGCAACTAGAACATCTTACCATATCCTGGGAGAGCTGACAACCGGTCAAAATCATTGTGTAAATACTTTCTAGAAGTTACGTTACCAGTTTGTGGAACTGCGGTGAAGTTAGCTTTATATTCAAGATTCGGACTTTGATCGTCAATACCTCATCAACGAAACCTGCCAGAAAGACAGCAATTACATATTCTAAATCTGCTGGCGATAGCGAACAAGCAACACTTCCTGTTTTCTCTGTTGCGTTTAATTTTAAAAAGACGACGTTACAGTCATGTGTACGGCGGATTCTCCGTGTATTCTCAGTTAAGGGAGCGTTTAAAAGTGCATAATATATGTCGTTTTTACTGACAAACGCCAATTGCATTGCAACCAAAAAAACATAAACCAATCAAAACCACTATAAAGAGCTCAGAATTCGGCGCCCTACCATTTACATGGTTGTTGTTTTGCATTATTAAAAAAGTAAAGGTAAAAATACATTTATTGCCTGCCTAAAATAAAGGTCAGTACTTCAGACCCAATGTAACTTATTTAATAGACCGTCAGACAACTGCCCTGCCATGAACATCATTCAGTATTATAATTAAGGAAATGATTAATATTATTTAAAACATTTTAATTCAGAGAAATCTAAATAGCTCTGACCCAATAAAACGTCTGTTGAAATAACCAACTGATATTGCTTCAGAGACAGCTGCTCTACCATCAACATCCTTTAGTTTGGCTATTTTTCAATTTTGGACATTATTACTCATTTATAAAGCAATTTTTCATGAATTCTGTTCAATAGCTCGGAACCAATAAATCTTATATGGAAATAATCAACTGATATAGCTTCAGGGAGAGCTGCTCTACCATCAACATCCTTTAGATTGTCTATTTTTTTATTTTGGACATTATTACTTGTTTATGAAGCAATGTTTCATGAATTATGTTCAATTGCTCGGACCCAATAAAACTTATATGGAAATAATCAACTGATATAGCTTCAGGGAGAGCTTCTCTACCATCAACATCCTTTAGTTTTCCAATTTTCCAATGTAGGACATTATTAATAGTTTATAAAGCAATTTTTCATGAATTATGTACAATAGCTCGGACCCAATGAAAGTTATGTGGAAATCATGAACTGATTTAGCTTCAGGAAGAGGTGCTCTACCATCAACATCCTTTATTTTGGCTATTCTTCAATTTTGGACATTATTACTAGTTTATGAAGCATTTTTAAATCAAAAATCCTCAATAGCTTGGACCCAATAAAACTTATAAGGAAATAACCAAATCATATATCTTCAGGGAGAGCTACTCTACCATCAACATCCTTTAGTTTTGCAATTTTCCAATGTAGGAAAATATTTGTAATATATAAAGCAATTTTCTATCATTTGTGTTCAATAGCTCGGACCCAATAAAATTTATATGGAAATAATCAACTGATATATCTTTAGAGAGAGTTGCTCTACCATCAACATCCTTTAGTTTTCCAATTTTCCAATGTAGAAAATTATTAATAGTTTATGAAGCAATTTTTCTTGGATTATGTTCAATAGCTCGGACCCAATGAAACTTACATGGAAATAATCAAATGATATAGCTTCAGGGAGAACCGCTCTACCATCAACATACTTTAGTTTAGCTATTTTTCAATTTTGGACATTATTACTAGTTTATAAAGCATTTTTCCATCAAAAATGCCCAACAGCTCAGACCAAATAAAACTTACATGGATATAATGAACTGATATATCTTCAGGGAGACCTGCTCTACCATCAACATTCTTAAGTTTAGCTATTTTTCTATTTTGGACATTATTACTAATTTATAAAGAACATTTTCATTAATTATGTTCTATTGCTCGGACTCAATAAAACCTATATGGAAATCATCTACTGATATAGCTTCAGGGAGAGCTGCTCTACCATCAACATCTTTTAATTTTTCAATTTTTCAATTCTTCACATTATTACTAGTTTATAAAGCATATTTCCATCAAAAATGCTCAATTGCTCGGACCAAGTGACTTTCATGGAAATAATCAACTGATTAAGCAATTGAAAATTGCTTTATAAACTAGTAATAATTTCCAAAATTGAAATATAGCCTATATAAAGGATGTTGATGGTAGAGCAGCTCTCCCTGAAGCTATATCAGTTATCATTATTTCCATGTAAGTTTTATTGGGTCTGAGCTATTGAGCATTTTTGGCAGAGAAAGGCTTTATAATCTAGTAATAATTTAACTGGGTCCGAGCTATTGAACATAATTCATGGAAAATTACTTTATAAACTATTAATAATTTCCTACACTGGAAAATTGGAAATCTAAAGGACGTTGATGGTAGAGCAGCTGTCCATGAAGCTATATCAGTTGGTTATTTCCATTTTACGTTTTATTGGTTCCAAACAATTGAACATGATCTATGAAAGATTGCTTTATAAACTAGTAATTATTTCCCAAATTGAAGTATTTCCAAAATAAAGGATGTTTATGGTAGAGCAGCTGTCCCTGAAGCTATATCAGTTGGTTATTTCCATTTTAAATTTTATTGGTTCCAAACAATTGAACAAATTCTATGATAGATTGCTTTATAAACTAGTAATTATTTCCCATATTGAAGTATTTCCAAAATAAAGGATGTTGATGGTAGAGCAGCTGTCCCTGAAGCTATATCAGTTGGTTATTTCCATTTTATGTTTTATTGGTTCCAAGCAATTGAACATAATCTATGAAAGATTTATTTATAAACTAGTAATAATGTCCAAAATTGAAAAATAGCCAAACTAAAGGATGTTGATGGTACAGCAGCTGTCCCTGAAGCTATATCAGTTGATTTTTTCCATACAAGTTTTATTCTGTCCGAGCTATTGAACATAATTCATGGAAAAATTCTTTATAAACTAGTAATAATGTCCAAAATTGAAAAATAGCCAAACTAAAGGATGTTGATGGTAGAGCAGCTTTCCTTGAAGGCATATCAGTTGATTATTTCCATATTGCTTCATTGGGTCTGAGCTATTGAACATAATTTGTGAAAAATTGCTTCATAAACTATTAATAATTTCCTACATTGGAAAATTGGAAAACTAAAAGTTGTTGATGGTGGAGCAGCTGTCCCTGATTGTTTATTTCCATATAAGTTTAATTGGGTCCGAGGTATTGAGCATATTTACTAGACAAATGCTTTATAAACTAGTAATGATGTCCAAAATTGAAAAATAGCCAAACTAAATGATGTTGATGGTAGAGCAGCCGTCCCTGAAGCTATATCAGTTGGTTATTTCCATATAAGTATTACTGGGTCCAAGCTATTGAGCATTTTTGATGGAAAAAGGTTTTTTAAACTATTAATAATCTCCAAAATTGAAAAATTGGAAAACTAAAGGATGTTGATGGTAGAGCAGCTTTCCCTGAAGCTATATCAGTTGTTTTTTTCCATAGAAGTTTTATTGGGTCCGAGCTATTGAGCATTTTTAATGGATAATTGCTTTAAAAACTATTAATAATTACCTACATTGTAAAATGGGAAAACTAAAGGATGTTGATGGTCGAGCAGTTGTCCCTGAAGCTTTATTGGTTGGTAATTTTGATACGAGCTATTGACATCTACATGTCAATAACTGACGTATTTCATCAACATAACCCGATAATGGTGCACTTTTAAGACGGTGCCTTAACCCTCGCATCGTAGTAAAGCAGTTTTTCACGTTCTTTTCTACTCTGAAAGATTAATATGAAACCGATATGGAAAAACAAGGAGTGTTGCTTGTTCTCTATCGCCAGCAGATTCAGACTATGTAATTGCTGTCTTTCTGACAGGTTTCGTTGATGAAGTATTGACGATCAAACTCCCAATCTTGAATATAAAGCTAACTTCACTGCAGTGTTTGTGGACGCTGCTATGTTTGTTTATCAACCAAAGATAAAGAAAGGTGATGAGTAACTCTGAGACCGGATGATCGTTTACATTTGCTCGTCTTCCGGACAGATTTTCCATCCTGGGAAAACTATGACTTGTTCCTCCCCAATATATCACTGTAAACATAACTACATTTTTTCAGTAATATTTGTAACACGCAATGAAAGCACTTATGCTGATTATAGACACTTCATAGCGTGCTTTTAAGTTTCAAAAGATTGCAAGATTTTATGGATACAACAAGTGAAGATTGTCAGTATCTTTTGCGCCGCGATCTTTAGAAAAAGGACAGAATTGTTTTACGGTTGGTCAATAATAATTAAATATACCTTTTTTACAAAATTACTAACGATAGTAGTTTGCAAATATACCTGAAATCATAAATTAAATGCATAACTAGTAAGCAGTGTGGTGTTTGTGGGAAGCTGTGGGTGAAATGTATTGTGACGTCATAATCACATTCTGGACTTCTGAGTACTGAAATCACGTGCAAAAAAACTCATGTTGGGGGGCCGTTAAGTGGTATTTGAAACTCCATCAGCGCGTCCTCCAGGTCGGATGACAGGTTATCTCCAGTTGCCGTGAATGGTTGTCATATCCAGTCATAATGTTGTGGAGTTATCTCATTTGGGAAGTACTTCATAAAGTGATCCAGAAGGCCATTGAGATGTAAAGTGATCATTTACGTCATGTTACTGAGATCCAGTTCATTGTCCTCCACAAATTCTTCCAGCTCGTGAAACATTACTACATTGCCGCCTTTAGCTTGCACAGCAAATCTCTCCAACTTTTCTGTGAATGCATTGATTTTATCAGATAACAACAATTGATAGTTTTCACATGACATCAGGACATATTATTGGAACGCCCACTTGGCGGGCAAAACAAACTCTCCTTCCATTGCCAACTCCACAACTTTTACTTGTTATACTTCAAAATGACAAATAGTTGCAGTTTCATTGGATGCGCTAACTGCATATATATTGCATTTGCAATCATTTTTACATGTAATCATTGTAATGAATGACATGGTCTGTTTTCGTCTGCACCAATGCAACCAATTCCAATGACCTAGCTAATGTTAGTTAGGCTAGCTAAACCTCTCTTGTTAAACATATAGCGTTAGCTAAGTTAATAATAAAGTTAATACAGGAGACATTTGCACCAATCAAACCTTCTCCACAGCAACCAAGGCTGTCAATGGTGGGTCATTTAAACAGTAGGAATGGTTTAACTATGTAACTATGTACACATCCTCAAAGTTCAGCTCCGGCAGGGATTTCGCAGTTTTAACAATGTAAATAACACAGCGAGTGCTGTTTATGGGTCAACAAGTGCTTTGAGTGTGTTTGCATACCTTTGTTTTTCATGTTTTGTAAAGTTATTTAAACACTCACTGGCTGTAGAAGTAGATAATATGACCGGCTTGTGCACTAGCTCCACAGAATTCCCAGTGTTAGCTGCCATGTTTCAACAATGTTTTGCCCGCCAGGCTGTCAGAGCAACCACTTGACTGAAAACTATGAATAGGCCTGTATTTGTATTTGAGCCTTGTAGTGATGATTTAAGTACATTAAGTTCGCCGAATATACACAAGATTTATCAACCATTTGGGATCTGTCAGATGGTTGACAAGTTGGAACCCAGAATCAGTCAGGAAAATGCGTACCACATCACGCAGCTCAAACAGGCAGGTGAGAACTTTCCCATGCGAAACCTATCAGATCTCGGTATGGAACAGCAGGGCTTCATGTTCTGAGGCCATCTCTCGGCCGAGCGTAGCGAACAACCTGGTGTTCCTGGGATGTGATATAATGCAGTTTATAATTTTAATAACACATAGCTCTGCCTTCTTTTGTTGGAAAAAACATGTTGATTTATCGACACGAAAGGGATGCTTGGTTTGCAAAATGTCTTTTCAGTTTCACTGGCTTTACACTTTCGTGTGCAAGAACCTCTAAGCAAAGAACTTATTTCAGGATGATGCACATTGTTAATGGTAAAGCAAGTGAATCTAAACTATGAATTCCTTTTGATATTTTTGATGTTTGAATGGCTTGTCGGGCTGGAGGGCCTTACCTTTGCGTTTCTCATTTCTTTTCATTTGAGGTTGATTGTTTTTCTGAAGGAATGCTTTCATCAGCTGTTAGAGAGACTGTTGTCATGTTTGTAGAGCTACGGGTAAGCCACCGATCCATGTTGTAGGCTATGTTTATTTGTTAGCTAACTAAAAGTGTGCATTGATTCCGCTGCGTTCGTTTTACCATTGTACCCGCCATGGCAAAATCTTTCCCACCACATCAAGAAAAAATAAATAAATAAATAAATGTTTTGTTAGACAACATACACACAATTTGTCAGTGTACAAAACCATTCTTACAGGTATTTAGTGCATTGAGCTATTTTTTACATGCAATTTGAGAAACACAGATTGCATGTCATAGTACAAATACGCTCTATGCAGATGAGCTGAACCAGAAACACAGACGTCCAGACCATGTTCAAAACAACTCTCGTTCTCCCTACATGAAACAAATGATTTCAGAGTGTTTGCCAGCAGGAAGGAGACAGAGAGATCAGGCCAGTTACCAAAGGAGGAACACACATGACAGATACCAAATGTTTGTTTGCGTGGCTGCATTAATTAGCTAACTGCTCAGTTAAAACACAAATTATTAGATGAAGCTATCAATATTCCTGCCACAAATGTATCCCCAGTTATATTGACATGTATTGAGAAACACAGACATTAGGTAAAGCAAGTTTGGCTAGCTAACAATAACAGTAATATTTTGCCATGCTAGCTAGTTGTTCATCCAACATCAAATGCAACGTAAATGTGTCAGTTTTCAATGTGATTTTCCCTTAGTGTCAGGCAACTTTAGTTTAAAGTTGAATAAAATGATGTATTTACTTGAACCTGAATAATCTCATTAATTAGGAGAAAATGATTATTAACATCTCTTAAAGGTAATGCTGTGTGTTTTTATAAGAAGTGTATGCATTACTTTAGTAGGCAGGGAAGAGACAAGAGTCTTGATAGTGAGGGACAGAATAGTACAGAAAGTAGAGGGCCAGCAGGGTACATGGAAGAGGAGAGAGTAGACCAGTGGGGAACAGAGGATAGGAGAGAGCAGAGAGGAGAGGAAAGAAGAGATGGAGATAATGGAAGAGGAAGTGAGTAAGGAAAGAGATGGAGCGGAGGGAAAGGGAGAGAATAGATGGAGAGGAGGGAATAGGAAAAGAGGATAGAAGGGAAAGGAGAGATGGAGAAAGTAGAGTAGGTCTATAGGAGGGCATGGTAATAATTTAGCACTTGGACATGGTTTGTAGGTCTATGTCAGGGGGCTAATGTTTGCAACCCCCCACCCCCCAGGGCCTTGGTCAACAACATTCCCCCCACAGCAAGAAAAAATTCCAGAGAAAACACTGGTGTGCACACAACAGGAACTGTTTAAGTGTGGCTCCATAGATAGGATACTGTTAACCCGCACAACAGATTCAAACAACCAGTTTTCGTTCTGTGACAACGACGTAAATTAAAAAATATTAATATTTTACATATTTAGCCTATTCTAGTTGTATTCCCCCTTACAGTATAGCAGTTTTCAGGTTTATTAAAAATAGCACTTTAAGAACCACGGCACTAGACCACGTGTATACAAACATTCCAGAGGCCTACAAAGCCATTCCTCTCCCCCGCCTGGGACAGTCTGATCACCTTTCACTGTTCCTACTCCCCCCATTAAATGTGTGAAACCATCAGTGAGGTCAGTCAAAGTGTGGCAAGAGGGGTTAGACTCACTTCTACAGCACCAGTTTCAACACACAGACCGGAGATTGTTTGCCACTCAAGCCACCCTTGACTTCAATACGGACACTGAAACATATGCTTCCTCCGTTCTGGATTACATCAACATCTGCACCAACAATGTCACCACCCATAAACTAAAAAATACCCTCCCCAACCAGAAACCTTGGATGAACAGAGAGGTCCGTCAACTGCTAAAGGCACACAATGCTGCTTTCAGATCCAGTGATGCGGGGGCCTACAGCTCATCCAGGGCCAACCTGAAAAGGAGCATCAAGATGGCTAAACATAACCACAAACAACAACAACTCCAAACCCCGATGCATGTGGCAGGGCATCCAAGCACAGACTATCGGCCAAAGAACCCTACCCCCAAAGGCAGCGACGTCTCCAGTCCTGGCCCACCTTAAGTCCTGCCTCCCCACAACACAGGATCCCTACCAGTTTGCCTACCGATCTAACAGGTCTACAGAGGATGCCATCACCACAGCTTTACACTCTGCCCTGACCCACCTGGACAAAACCAACACCTATGTGAGAATGCTGTTCATAGATTTTTGCTCAGCATTCAAAACAGTCATCCCCTCTAGGCTGGTCAACAAACTCCATGACCTAGGAATCAGCCCCTCTCTGTGCAACTGGACTTTGGACTTCCTAATTGACAGACCCCAGTCTAATCAATCAGGTTAGACAACTTCACATCCTCCGCACTGATCATAAACACTGGTGTTCAACAAGCCTGCACGCTGAGCCCCCTCCGTACTCCCTCTTCACCTACAACTGCATTCTTGTACATCGTTCCAACACCATCGTCAAGTTCGCAGACGACACCACGGTGGTAGGCCTGATCAGTGACAATGACGAGTCAGCCTACAAGGAGGAGGTCAAGTGCCTGGCTGCATGGTGCACTGAAAACAATCTGTCCCTCAATGCAAAGATAGCAAAGGAGCTCATTGTCAATTTACAGGAAGTCGAAAGGCTGCAGTCATGCCCAAGTTCTCATTGAGACTTTACAAAGTCTGATAAGGATATTTTTCAATTGGTTCATGTACATGTCTACCTCGGGAACCTCACTGCTACTATCCCTGCATTTCAGTTGCACATGCTACCTTCTATTTGCCTTCATTGCACATTTAGAATTGACATTTGTACTTGCATTTGCCTTTATTGCCCATTTATACATCTCACTTGTAACATACATTATACTTGATACTTGTACATTTTCTCTGACTTTTACACTGCTTTGCAGAGTTAGATTAGAACGTTTTCAGTTGCTACATGTACATATCTAACTCGGGAACCTAATTGCTGCCATCCCTGCATTTCAGGTACACATGCACCTTCAATTTGCCTTCTTGCACATTTAGAATTGCCATTTGTACTTGCATTTGCCTTCATTGCACATCTATACATCCCACATGCAACATAAATTATACTTAATACTTGTAAATATTTTTAAGTTCTCTGCCCTCTTCTATTTGCACTTCTGGTTAGATGCTATCTGCATTTCTTGCATTTCGTTGTACTGTACTTGTACTGTTCAATGACAATAAAGTTGAAGCTAATCTGATTTATTCAGAGTTTTCCAATAATATGTCACCCATCTATATACACTGCTCAAAAAAAAATTAAAGGAATACTTAAATAACACACCGGGTCTCAATGAACAAAATATATTAAAGATCAAAATCTTTACTGTACATTGTATAATTCAGTGAGAAAAAAATTACGTAACAACAATCACTGGAAACCAAAATCACTAACCGATTGAGGGCTGGATTCTAACTCACAGCGAAAATCTAAGTTAACAATTGAAATCACAGGCTGTTCCAAGTTGCCTGAATTACATCACGGGATAATGTGACTCAGTAGTGTGTATGGCCCCCACGTGCCTGTATGCATTCCCAACAACATCTGGGAATGCTCCTGATGAGAGAGTGCATGGTGTCCTCGGGGATCTCTTCCCAGACCAGGGCATCAGTGAGCGCCTGGACAGTCTGTGGTGCTACTTGGTGGCAGCAGATGCACCGCTACATAACGTCCCAAATGTTCTCAACTGGATTCAGGTTTGGGGAGTGTGAGGACCAGTCAATGGCATCATTACCTTTGTCATCCAGGAACTGCCTATACTCTGGCCACAAGGCCATGCATTGTCCTGCACCAGGAGGTGCAGGGCCTATTGCACCAGCATAAGGTCTGACGATGGGTCTGAGGAATTTATTCATGGAGGTCTGTGCGACCCTCCAAGGATATGCCTCCCGAGACCATCACTGACCCACCACCAAATCGGTCATACTGAATGATGTTGCAGGCAGCATAACGTTCACCATGGGGTCTCCACACTCTTTCATGTCTGTCACGTGCTCAGTGTGAACCTGCTCTCACCTGTGCAGAGAATTGGGCGCCAATGGCAGCCAGTTCTGGTGTTCTCTGGTGAATGCCAATCGAGCTGCACGGTGCTCGGTTGTTAGCACAGGTTCCACTAGAGGACGTCAGGCACCTCATGGAGTCTGTTTCTCACAGTTTCGTCAGAAACATGCACACCAGTAGCCCGCTGGAGGTCATTTTCTAGGGCTCTGGCAGTGCTCCTTCTGTTCCTCCTCGCACAAAGGAGCAGATACCCATCCTGCTGCTGGGTTGATGCCCTTCTATGGCCCTGTCCAGCTCTCCTCGTGTAATGGCCCGTCTTCTGCTATCTCCTCCATGCTCTTGAGACTGTGCTGGGAGACACAGCAAACCTTGTTGGATGGCACGTATGGATGTGCCATCCTGGAGGATGTGGACTACCTGTGCAACCTGAATGGGCTGCAGGTCTGCCTCATGCTACCAGTGACTAGCAAAACGCAAAACTAGAGAAGAATCAGTCAGGAAGGATAAGGAGAGAGCAATTGTCTGTGGCCACCACCTGCAAAACCATTCCCTTTTTGGGGGTATTTCTGAAGGCACTGCACATGTGGTCTTGCAGTTGCCTCTCTAGTGCACCTGTTGTCACTTTCATTTGCAGGTGACATTGATTCACAATCGCTTATTCTTCCTAACTGGACAGATTGACATCCCTGAAGTTTAATGGACTTGGTGTTATACTGTGATGATTACGTGTTCCCTTAATTTTTTTGAGAAGTTTATATTGTATATATCATACTCTAAGTATATACTATTTAAATCCTCTGACAGTCACATCCACATATGCATTGCCTTCAGAAAGCATTTAGAAACCTTTACCTCTCTAAAACACTTTCCATCAATACACACACAATGTCTCATAATGAAAAAGCAAAAACCTATTTTTGAAATTTATTGAAACTGAAAATATGTCAAAATATGGACTACACATACAGAGCAGTTGGCAAATATTCAGACCTCACTGATAACAGTGTAACCCTAAATTAGAAACAGACCTTTTTCCTCATCAATCTACACACCATCCCCAATAATTACAAAGTGAACACATATTTTTAGAAATTTATTGAAAATGGTAACTGAAATATCTCTTAGTTATTCAGTACATTGAAGTAGCACCTTTGGTAGGTATCACAACTTTGAGTCTTAAATATGCCTCTACCAGCTTTGCACACCTGGCTTTGGGCAGTTTCTCTCATTTGTCCTAGTAGATCCTCACAAGACCTGTCAGATTGTTTATGTCCTTTGGGTTGTTGTGCTGGAGGATAAATCTTTGTCGCAATCTGAGGTCCTGTGTGCTCAGGTGTTCTTCAAGGACATCTCTGTATTTTGCTCTGTTGATCCCTCCCTCCATCTTGACCATTCTCCAAGTCCCTTCCACTGAGAAGCATCACCATATCATGAAGCTCCATTCTTCACTGTAGGATGGTATTGATATGGTACATTGTTTCCGCCAGCTGTAGAGCTTGGCATTCCTAATAGTTTGAATTTGGTCACATTAGACCAGAGACTCTTCTCCCCATGTTCTCCTTCTGGCGTGTCACGTGCCTTTTACTTTAGAGTGGCTTCTGTCTAGACACTGTACCATATAGGCTTGATTGATGGGGTGCTGCAGAGGTGGTTTTCCTTCTGGCAGGTTCTCCCATCTCTGCCAAGAAAATCTGAAGCTCTGTTAGAGTGGCCATTGGGTTCCTAGTCACCACCCAGTTACTTAGTTTGGCCAGATAGTCAGCTCTAGGAAGAGTCTTGAGGGTTTCAAACTTACTCCATTTCAAAATAATGGAGCCCATTGTGCTCCTGGAAACTTTCAATGCTTTAACATTTTTTAAAACCTTCCCCAGATCTATGCCACGACACAAATCTCAGAGGTCTACAGATAGTTCCTTACTTCATGGCTTGGTGTTTTGCCTTATATAGACATTATACAGTGTGTGCTTTCTAAATCATGTCAAATCAATTGAATTTGCAGCAGGTGGACTCCAATCAAATGTGAAAACATTTGTGCAACACTATCATTCCTTTATAACGACAGATACTGTATGTTATGGACATTTTCTGCTATAGCAATGTAACAACCCTACATATTGCCACAATATATTCAAACCATTTCAGGAGAAAAACTAAAAATTGGATCTTTGTCCACAACAATGCTTAAACTACACCCAGAGACCATTTTTAAAGAAAAAATAAAATCTTAGATAATAATAATTATTTGAACTTGTATAGCGCTTTTCTAAGTACTCAAAGCATTTCATAGGGTGAGCATGTGTAAATGTTGTAGTATATTTTAAACTTTCTTTCACTCTGTAGCCAGAAAAGCAAGGCATTATCCTATTCAATTTACAACATTTTTGCTGTAATTTCACTTAAAAATGCCAACCTCCTCTCCTGTTTATGTGACTTAGACAACTTCTATATTTAAATATATTTACTGTTTCATCCCTGTCCATGAAAGTGCTTGCATCCTTTGTTAGAATAGTGTTTTCCTGCCAATTTAGTTAGTTGGTCAGTTTACGTGTAGGCATATTGCCCTACACCACTTTGGTTACGTGTAGGCATACAGTTTACGTGTAGGCATACTCCCCTACACCACTTTGTTACACATCAGTAGGCCTAAGAATTGATTACATGCAATGACCACTGAAAGAAACGTGGGTATACAGTTTATACCTACGTGTACTACAACAATGGCAACGTGGCTTAAACCATTGAGTAATACATTTTAAGGAGATCTGTACATTTGGAACTCACAACCCAACCCGCCCTGTTTTTTTTAACTGGTCATTCAGTAAAATGTTTCCGTTTAAAGGGAAGTTACACAACGTTTTCTGAAATAGATCCCAGGCCTGCTCTTCCTTGAACGATTACCAATCTGAACACAGCAGATAAGTGACTACGTAGCTAAATGACCATTACAATTCACAAAAACAGATTCTCCAATTATTTCCTAACTACACTCACATAACAGCCCTTTACTCTGCCGTGTGACACGATGTTATCACCACAGGGGAAGGAGAATGATGCTAATGAAAGGCCACTCAGTAGAAGATAACTTTGCCTTAATTCTCTGTGGTTTTAGAGCTTAAAGGCTTACATGTCAACATCAGGCACAATGGCAAGATTGGACCCTCGACAAGTGTTAGAAATCAGCTGTTTTGTATAATGGTTGAAATAATGATCGCATATCCGCTTGTCAAGGGAGAGAGTAATTCAATTATTTATTGCAGCATTTGATAGTCTATTGTTCATAATGTTACAGACTCAATACTCGGTCTTACAAACTCAAGCTCATCGCCCTCAATCTCAAAGAAACTTCCGGTTGTCCTCTACTTATAGACATCCCAACCAGAATACACATACCAGTACTGTAAGCTCATTGGCTAATTACTGTCACACTTTGAATGAACGTGACTTCCTGTGTACGGATATTCTTTTATCTAAACATAACAAGCATACATTCATACACTTCAACACTAGGAAGAAGGGGGTTCATTCTTTCTCTCATCTGTCCAAATCCAAAAGCAGGGGTATCTGATTAGATTGGAAAGAAGTAGACAGCGGAACAAGTGAGAGAAGTATTGAAAGCAATGACCAGAAATACCATAAAAAGCAGAGTGACAGATACATGGGGAGAAGTGGATAGAGAGAGACAAATGTATAGAGCTAAATAGAGTGAGATAGCTACTGATTATAGGAGAGACATAGTTGACAAGCTAGTGATTATAGGTAGAAATACAGATTTGGGGAACGGTATTTCCCTCAGGTTATTTACCCTGTATTTGAGATGTCTTACATTTCGTACGCAACAGAATCACTATACCTCCCTGTCTGCATAATTACAATAGGTTGCCGCTATTCTCACATGGTTTGCCAAGCTGCTTTCATTTGTTTGTCTGCTTATGGGGAAATAGATAGTGTTATTAGACTGGGGTCTGTTCCTGCTATGCCCATCTGCAACAACAGCTGGTGATGCTCACAGAGAACCTGGAGAAGAAAAGTACATTTAGAGAAGACAAATGAAGAGTGATATCAGAGATGAGCCCAGGGGCATTTGTTCCTTTGATTTTCCCCACAAGGCCTCCTTCCTTTTTGGTGCAAAAAGGAGAATAAACGTAGCTATTCTAAAATGCTGAGACAATCTTAAAATGTTTAGAAAACAATTTACCATACATACAGTCAAGTTGCTTAGCTACAAAAGGTAACGATAATGAGTTGACTATGTCTAACTCTTGTTCCTCTATTTTCAGAAGTGAAAATGAACGATTTAAAAATAATAAACCAGTTATAATTTCCCATTGAAAAAAAACCAACTGTGGTCTTTTTCTCCCACTTCCCAATTGTAAACCTGATGTATGGCTAAGATACCAAAGAAGAATGGAACATACATTGTATTTGTGCCCTAATATGATTTTGCTGAGCTTTGTAAGTCAATAGCGTCATTAGAGATTTACAATATAGAATCCTGCCACTCATTCAATATGCTTTCTCTGAAAGAATGTTCACTCAGGATTCAATCAATGGGAGAGTGTCTTATCCATTGCAGGGATCCATTGCTCTCTAGTCCAGGATGCTGAATTGGGGTCATGTGGGAAGTTTGGCTTTCAAAAAGACAAAAAGGAGTGTGGCAGCTAAATGAGAAAAGCTACACTGGCCACATAATTTTTGGAAGAAATGTCATAAGAAAATAAATGGGAATAGCCTATTTGCCTTTTCAGGAGGTCCACAGTCACAAGTGGGAGAAAGGGAGTGGGATAAGGAGAGGGGATGTTGTGATAGCATGGAGAAGTGCATGAGAGGGTATGAGAGATGGAAAATATTCTGTAAAGGAGAGAGAGTGTTTTTCAAAGGGGAAGTTTGTGAGCGATTTTGTGAGCGCAAGAGGAGGATAGGCAAGAGGTTGCCCACCATAATCCATGTTTGACCTCCCAGGAGACAAACCAGAGGCAACTCAAGCCCTCTTGTGTATTCTTTATAAAATATTAGTATGCTCTCTCCTACCTACAGTACCTAACTGCATTATATTGATACAATGGGACCACAATGAAAAACAGCTTGAAACTTTCATGAGTGAACTGCTTTTACATGACAATATGCAATAAGTGCTTGAATGTTCAAAAATGTTTTTAAAAAATGGAGAAGACCTACAATGCACCGGAGGAGCTCTTTCATCTGAGAAGAAAGATCTATTGATTAAGAAGTCTCTAAAGACATGCATTGTGTTAAGCAGTAGAAAAAAGACATGAAAAGTGAAAAAGGAATTGCATAACTTCAAGTGCAGACATTAAGAGCTGAGAGCTATTTGGAAGCTTTACTGAGCTAAAGGGAAAGTAAATAAATATATTCAAATAAACACATTTTATTCAATTCATAACTCTGTCCTTATTCCTCAATGTGAAAACTCAAGTGTCTTCTGAAAATACACACACAGCAATAGCTGTCTTAGTGTGTCATGCCTTGCTTGTATAATAAAACAGATTACCATATGAAAAACACTCGTGAGCTTGTTTGTTTGCAATGACTGTACTTTGTTTTTTGACGTTTTTATTTCATGTCTGCCTTATTGTTTACATCTTGTATGTTTAAAAAATGGATCTCCAAATCTCATTCACATAATGCACACACACACACACACACACACATACACACACATGCACACTCACAGAGGATTCCAAATATCAGAGTAATGTGCTAAACTGGATGGCCGAATGCCAGGGTAGACAGTCTGGGAAGTGAAACGCAATTTAATGATGAACTCACCCTGAAATAACCTGTAGTCTGCCAATCACTTGTGTATGGGAATTTGAACAAAACAGTGAATGCTAACGCTAAGAGACCGGCAGTAGCTCAATAATGAGATCTCTCTGCAATCTGATTGAAATATTCTGTTGGTATTCAGCTGAATCGACTTAGGACGCTGACAACCCTCAATGATGAGCTTTAGAGAGGAGTCCAAACCACTGGGATGAATCTACCGGTACAATGTAACAAAAGATGATGGAGTATTCACTTAAGATCTAGCAGGTCCTCATGATAATGAATAAATCTAGATTGGACCATTGGGCATGCGTTTGTTCTGTGTCTGTGTGGCTCTGGTAGGACTCTATGTTGGAAAAGTAATAACTGTTGGAAAAGTAGTGATCTCTTTAAGTAATAGGATGGACAGAACAACTTTCATCAATTTTAGAATACAAATATACAGCTCTGGAAAAAATTAAGAGACCACTCCAAAATTATCAGTGCTCTCCACCAGTCTGTTACATTGCTAATGGGTGACTTTATGCCACTCCTGGCACAAAAATTCAAGCAGCTCGGCTTTGTTTGATGGCTTTTGACCATCCATCTTCCTCTTGATCAAATTCCAGAGGTTTTCAATGGGGTTCAGGTCTGGAGATTGGGCTGACCATGACAGGGTCTTGCTCTGGTGGTCCTCCATCCACACCTTGATTGACCTGGCTGTGTGGCATGGAGCATTGTCCTGCTGGAAAAAATTTGTTGGGGAACAGTGTCAGAGCAGAAGGAAGCAAGTGTTCTTCCAGGATAACATTGCACTTGATTCATGCGTCCTTCACAAAGACAAATCTGCCCAGCCTTGCTGAAGCATCCCCAGATCATCAACGATCGTCCACCAAATTTCACAGTGGGTGCAAGACACTGTGGCTTGTAGGCCTCTCCAGGTCTCCGTCTAACCATTAAACAATGAGGTGTTGGGCAAAGCTGAAAATTTGACTCGTCAGAGAAGATGACCTTACTCCATTCCTCTATGGTCCAATCCTTATGGTCTTTTGCAAATTTCAGCCTGGCTCTTCTTTGCTTCTCACTGATGAAGGGCTTTTTCCCTCAATAGTTCTTGCATAGTTTGGAGCTGTGCTTTGGGTCATTGTCCTGTTGTAGGAGAAAATTGACTCCAATCAAGTGCCATCCACAGAGTATGGCATGAAGTTGCAAACTGGAGTGATGGCCTTCTGTCTTCAAGAACCCTTTAACCCTGTACAAATCTCCCACTTTATGACAACAAAATCACCCCCAGACCATAACATTGCCTCCAACATGGTTGACAAATGGCGTCAAGCACTCCTCCAGCATCATTTCATTTGGTCTGTGTCTCACAAATGTTCTTTATTGTTGCTGGCGATTTTAACGGCGCCAATCCTAAGAAAGTCCTACAGAAGTTTAAAAAACACATCAACTTCCTGACACGCGGGAAAAACACTCTGGACAATGTCTACTTTCCATTTCCTTACGTATATAAGGCCCTCCCCCGTCCTGCTTTCGGCAAATCAGACCATGCGTCAATACTGTTGCTCCCTGCTTACAGACAGAGGCTAAAACAAGAGAAGCCAGTGACGTGGTCCATTCAACGTTGGACGGACGAATCGGACACTGATTTACATGACTGTTTCCTGACCACAGACTGGGAAATGTTCCGAGAGGCGTCTGGAGGCAATATCAATGAATACACAGAGTCAGTGACCGGTTTTATTAGCAAATGTATTTACGACGTTGTACCACGTACAACTACAAAATAATTTCCTAATCAAAAACCATGGGTCAACAGTGGTATCTGCAGCATTCAACTTTGGCAGCATGGACAATTATAAGAAACCCCAGTATGATCTCAGGAAGGCAATAAAAACTGCAAAAAGTCAATACAGAGTCAAAGTAGAATCTCTCTACCAGGGTTTCAATACCAGAAACATGTGGAATGGTCTGAGAACCATCACTGACTATAAAGGCAAACAGGTAGTGTGGGGGAAGTGTTAGCTTCTCTCCCAGAGGAACTGAACTCTTTCTATGCTCGCTTTGAGAACATCATCCCTGGCATGGATACTCAAATGGACCAGGACAGCTGCCCTTTCCAAATGACCAGGTCAGACGTCTGTAAAGCCCTAAAAAGCATTAACACCCGCAAGGCTCCTGGACCAGATAACATCTCAGGCCGTGTTCTCAAGGTCTGTGCTGACCAACTGACTGATGTCTTTACTGATATCTTCAACCTATCGCTACGTCAGTCAGTGGTCCCCACCTGCTTCAAAAAGTCCATCATTGTTCCTGTGCCTAGAAAGCAAAAAGTCCTCTGCATGAATGACTACCGCCCTGTAGCACTCACACCAATCATCATGAAGTGCTTTGAGCGGCTAGTTAAAACATATCACAGACTCCATGCCTGCAACACTTGACCCGCTACAGTTTGCCTACAGACAAAACAGATCCACAGAGGTCGCCATCGCTCTGACCCTCCACTCTGCACTCTCTCATCTGGACAAAAGAAACACTTATGTGAGAATGCTGTTCATTAACTATAGCTCAGCCTTCTACACAATTGTGCCCCACAAGCTGGCGGTTAAGCTCAGGGACCTGGGTCTCGACCCCACTATGTGCAGATGGATCCTGAACTTCCTGATGGGCAGACCCCAGGTGGTGCGGATGGGCAACACCACCTCCTCCTCACTGACTCTCAGTACTGGCTCCCCCCAGGGCTGTGTGTTGAGCCCGCACCTGTACTCTCTCTTCACCCACAACTGCCTGGCAACTCACGTCTCCAACACCATCGTTAAGTTTGCTGATGACATCACCATCATAGGTTTGATCTCTGACAAAGACGAGTCAGCCTATAGAGACGAAGTAAGGTTACTGACTTCGTGGTGTCAGGATAACAACCTCCAGCTCAATATCAGCAAAACGAAGGAGAGGATTGTTGATCACAGGAAGTAGCGGCGGGGAGACCACGCCCCCATACACATTAATGGGTCTGCAGTAGAGAGAGTTCACAACATCAGGTTCCTCGGGGTCAACATCAGTGATGACTTGACCTGGTCTCATCACTCTAACGTCGTGGTGAAGGAGGCCAGGAAACGGCTGTTCTTCCTACGCCGATTAAGGAGATTTGGCTCACCAACTTCTACAGATGCTCTATAGAGAGTATCCTGACCGGCTGTGTCACCGCCTGGTATGGCAGCTGCACCGCCATTGACCGCAAAGCACTTCAGAGGGTGATTAAAACATCACAAGGTCTGACCTGCCATCCCTGCAAGATCTCTACACAGAGAGGTGTAGGAGGAGGAGCAAACGGATCATTACAGATCCCAGCCACCCATGCCACGGACTGTTTACCAAGCTGCCGTCAGGCAGAAGGTACAGGAGTATTCAGTCCAAAACAAACAAGCTATGGGACAGCTTCTTTCCACAGGCTGTAAGGCTGCTCAACTCGGGAACCCCTGTTCCCTTCCATCCATAGTCCATCCACACCTGTCACTTATATCATGCACATCTGCCACTTATATCATGTACACCAGTCACTTTTACATTGCACTACGGTTGTATAGTTATTATTATTGATGTGTGTTTTTGTATAGTGTTATTACTGATTGATTGTGCTATCTTATTTTTTTTATTATAATTACTGTTACTTTTTAACTTTTAACTGCACTGTTGGGAGTAGGAAAACTTGTTATTGCAAATGACAAATAAACCTTTTGAACTTCAACTTGATCCGGACTCTTCAAATTTAAATTTTTCTGTTCATAACACTTTATTCCAATCTTCCTCTGTCCAGTATTTGTGCTCTTTTGCATCTTAATCTTTTCCTTTTATTTGCCAGTCTGAGATATGTCTTTTTTTGCAACTCTGCTTAGAAGGCCAGGATCCCGGAGTCGCCTCTTCACTGTTAACGTAAGACTGGTGTTTTGCGGGTACTATTTCATGAAGCTGCCAGTTGAGGACCTGTGAGGCATTTGTTTCTCAAACTAGACACTCTAATGTATTTGTCCTCTTGCTCAGTTGTACACTGGGGCTCCCACTCCTCTTTCTATTATGGTTAGAGCCAGTTTGCACTTAGAGCCAGTTTGTACTACTCCCTTCTGTGAAGTGAGTAGTACACAACGTTGTGCAAGATCATTTAGTTTCTTGGCAATTTCTCGAATGGAATATCCTTAATTTCTCAGAAGATGAATAGACTGATGAGTTTCAGAAGAAAGTTATTTTTGTTTCTGGACATTTTGAGCCTGTAATTGAACATACAAACGTTGATGCTGAAGTTACTGAACTAGTCTAGAAAGGTTTTATAGCTTCTTTAATCACCACGACAGTTTTCAGCAGTGCTTACATAATTGCAAAAGGGTTTTCTAAAGATCAATTATCCTTTTAAAATGATCAACTTGGATTAACAAACACAACGTGCCATTGGAACAGTGAAGGAGTAATGGTTGCTGATAATGGGTCTCTGTATGCCTATGTAGATATTCCATAAAAAATCAGCCGTTTCCAGCTACAATAGTCAATTATAATACTGACAATATCTACACTGTATTTCTGATCAATTTGATGTCATTTCGATGGACAAAAATTGTGCTTTTCTTTCAAAAAACAAGGACATTTAAGTGACCCCAAACTTTTGAACGGTAGTGTATGTTCTGAATATGAAACCATGATAACGATCAATATATAACAATACACTGACAATTCCTTAATGAAAGTGACTATATCCATGATAGCAACATAATCTTATATTCATGAGATCATATTAAAAGCTGAAAGAGCCTTCATATTACAGTACTGTTAAGAATTCTACGCAGCGATAGGGTAGCATCACTGAAATACTAATTAGAAACTGGAATTGCTTTTCAAATTGTTTAAACTTTCACTGACTGACCTAATTAGCACCATCATTTGTGTTCGAGAGATCACTGTCTAAGTGTTGTGACTAATTCAGAGGATTATTTTAAATCCATGTCTCTAATTAGCACATTTGCATAATGGGTCTGCTTGATTACTTAATTATGTTGGTAATCTCTAACAATTCTATTGTTATCTGTTTTTCACAGTGCAGCAAAATACAAACAAATACATCCTGTGTTACGGTTCGCTTAACAGACAAAACAATTCATTGCGTATAAATAATGGCTTTTCACTACCTTCCCTTTGCTACGTTTAATTTAGATCGTATAGGATTTTCCAATCTCAGAGTGGGATGGATGCTGAATCAAAACAAAGGGAATGAAATTGCATTGAAGGATAGGAATGTGGATCACACAAACACACATGGAGGCACGTACACACTCACAATGTGATGCAATTTTGATCAGGTCTCAGGTCCTCAAATCCGCTTACTGGACCACATTTACTGAGTTAGCGAGTGTGTGTGAATATGAGGGTGTGGGCATGTGTGTATCTCTGTGTGGGTGTGGGACAGAGCACATAACTCATTGCAGATAAAATACATTAATTCTGTGATTCGGGAGGAGTAAATTGTCTAAATTGCGAAGGCAAGTACAATGGAAGTAATTTTTATCACTGCACCGTATTCTTACTGTATTATTATGGTATGTTAGGTGAATCTAAGTACGAGCACCATTGACAATCAATCAATTGCATCAGTCTTCTCTCCAAACGCATCTCTTAGGTCAGCGTCTTATTAACCCATTGCCTACAGGACTTGTAAAGCAACAAGTCTCCACATTACACTATTCAACCTTAACACAGTCAAAGTGTCAACACATTCATTTTTATTATGTCACAAAATCCAAGGCAAAAGGAAATATAACAACTGACAGAAAAAATACAGAGATAGTAGAGGGAAAGAGATGTAGTGTGTGAGGAAGAGAGATAGAGGACGAGAGACAGCAGAAGAGGATCATTTCATGACTTCTAATTGATTTCTGGATGCAATATGCTTATGGTTTGTTATGTCGATTACAATTAGAGCTTGCATCCGTTTCCTGTAATACTGGTGGACCATTACCATATTCATCAAATTAGTAAATGGGCTCTATTTGAACAAACCTAACAGAATGCAAAATCTTAACACTGATGGTGGCACTATAGGTTCCAGGAATGAGTCAGCAACGTTTCTTATTTTCACAGTGGGAATTATAGATGCTGTAACAGGCTACGGTGCAAAGGGGATGATTTTGGTGAATAACTACTTTTTCAGTCTAAAGGCTTGACCCCCTCAGTGACCAATCAGTATATGCTCCATTGCTAAATATGTGGCTGTTTGAAGGTGAGTTTTTATGTTCTTATATATATTGTCTTGTAGTCAACTCCAATTTCAAAGTAATTGAGTTCTATCCAAATTTCTTAAATAACCTACAAAAACAAAAGAATGAAAAATATGTATGGCTTCAATGAGTAAATAAATGTGTACAGCATTCTCACTGATAAAGATCAGGCCTACTGCAGTATAAATGAGGTACGGACATGCCAAACATTGTCAAGCATGATTAAATCCGACATTCCCACACAGCCAAGGAGATAAATACTTACTAATAAGTTTGGTTTGACATTAAAATGAAAAACAAGCAATCTATTTTCTAAAACAACAACAATAGGTTGGGGTTACAAGCATCACATCATATACTGCATCACTCATTCCATGAGCAGGCTTATGGAATAATAAATCACATCACTCATTCCATGAGCACGTAAGGCTGTGTCTTTACGCATAACATTTCCGTGTCTAGAACACCAGGCTCCTTTCAAGACAATTGCATCCATTGCCTGCTGGAAATATTCTCAATAAGCAAGATAAATCTGCTGTTGATATGGCATTGTAGGATGACAAAATAGTTTGGAGGAGCACGTCTTTGGTAATTGAAAGCGCTCCTTGAAAATGGGGATGGATAGCCTACTTGAAAAATCTGAACAACGTAAACAGGTATGTGAATTGAGAATCATGACAGAAAATAAATATATTTTGAGGCACTTTCAGTAGACCATTTCAAACACCTTGACTGATAGGCGGCTAAGTTAATGCAATGACATGATACAAACACTCACCTATGCCAAACCGTTTAAACTATGCCAAATTGTTGTTTTATGTTTCAAAATTGGCTACAAGGTTCACTGGTACAAAAGAGACTGTATCTCTTTCCATGGGCACAATGCGTAAATTACCGACCTTGGCACACAAGTTTCAATACAGTGGAGTTCTGTCTTTTGCAAGTCACAATTGCCAACATGCGTGGTTTTGGCACTATCTCTGTGTTAATGCAAAAAGGGCTCATGACTATAAATGCTCAGTTGAACAGGGGAAAATGATAACAAAGGAGCAATACGATAAATGTGATCTTATAAAACAAATATAAAACAGATCTTATAAAAGCTAAACCAAGTATAATTATGGACAGTTCAGACCCGTTTTAGATTGGGAGCATATTAAATTGCGCATTTGATTGTGAAAGCCCTTATCATTGCGCCTAGTGGCCAGTACTGAAGGCATGTCCTGAGCTGGACAAACATTGAATATTGCAGTTTACCTTCGGTGTGAACTGGCTGAGATTCAAGTGAGTATACATTCTCCTCTTGGGCTAATTGTCATCAGTAACACAGATCAAAAACAACATCCTGTGGAGCATAGAGGCCTAGAGGGACCTGGGACAGGGCCAAAAGAAGATTTGCTTTGTAGACATGCTTCTACCATTAAAAGTAAAGACAAGCACAGAACCCTTTTCTCCTTTTCTCCCCTTGAATGCACCTCTGTTTTCTTGGTGGTAGGCTCCGGAAATTGAGGTCATGATCCTCATAAGTGTGTGAGTCAAGATGCCTCCTTCCAGAGGTATCTTACTCCGGGAGCACTTCAATATCAGAAATACCACAAGGGCAGTATGTATCAAGGATTTTCAGAATAGAATTGATGATCTAGGAGCCGGTCTTCTATTCCAATATAACCTTTTTTATTATGAGCTAAAATGCATCCTAAAGCACTGATCCTAAAAGAGTAGCAATGTGAAACAATTCAAACATTTTGCCAAGACAGAGTTAGAATTTTATGCAAAGTGCCGATGAAGCATCTTGACTCTTGATTGCGTTGGGCCTGGTGATCGGTATGTAGAGATGTATTGGGAGATGATGACACAGTGTGAACATTCATGGGCTGTGCGATAACCTGCACTACCAAACTTGAAGACATAGTGTGATTCTGTGACATCATTCAGTAAGATGTACGTAGATGACACAGTGCAAGACCCCAACGGAGAACAGGTGTGTTTACTACAAAGATTGAATAGTCACACTTGTCTCCATCTCTCATATTCCTGCCAGACCTTCTCGATCTGACACCGCAGTGGAGCAGACTAGATGTAGAGAGAAGGGAAAGTGTGAAATTAAAAGGCAGGATATGTAATGACATTATGATCAAGCCTATGAACTAGAATGGGGCTGACTCTAACCACCAGCTCTATATTCCCTGTCCCAAATGGTACCCTATTGGGGTAGAATTGAATGGGACCCTGGTCAAAAGTAGGACGTTCGCAGGTAGTCCATAAGGAATAGTGTGCTTTTTTTGGGGTGCATCCTTAGTAATGGGAGGATGGTTACGAGCACAGCTGGTTTTAAAGACCCTCAGATCTATACTAGATATACACCCAGAATCAGCCAGAACAGTGAGTCGAAAACAGAACCCTTCAAAATAAAACCATTGAGAACAGAACCAGTCAGAAGAACGGAGTCCAGTAGTAGAGCCAACTTGGAGACTGACCTAAATTTGACCAGCCTTAATCAGGTCCCAAAGGTCATCTGGAGAGCATGGCAGGGCATTATCTGCCTCAGTGCTTAGCTGCATCTGAACAAATTCACCACCTGCTCCAGAGGGCCACATAACACTCATCTGCCCCTCTGTTGGATTGATGTTTTTTTGCAGACTCTCTAAATATCACACAGTTGCTCAGCAATGTCAGATATGTACCTGTGAAGCATGCTGCAAAACATTTATCAGGTCATTTGCTTTTTACTCTGCCATGCAACCATTCCTTCATGTTTTAAATCTTTATGACAATTAGAAAAATGCTCTCACTCTTATTATCCTATTATTGTTGTATCTAAGAGGAAAGTTTGGTAACACTTTATTTGAAGGGGTGTGCAAAAGAGTGACATGACACAGTCATGATACTGTCATAACCATGACATGACACATGAAGGAATCATTTTGAATGTTTATGAATGTTGTCATTAGGTGTCATTTGGTTGATTAGGTCATTTTTTATGCAAGGTTGACATTGTTTGGGATGTCTTTGTTATAACAACTTGACATTAACTGAGACATAATAACCTGCCAATGTCTTTGCTATGACAACTTGTCATTAACTGAGACAAAATATCCTGTCAATGTCTTTGTTATGACAACTTGACATTAACTGAGACAACATAACCTGTCAGTGTCTTTTTTATGACAACATGACAGTAACCAAGACAACATAACTTGTCATAAACATGGGCCTAATAATCAAACTTGAAGAAACTATTTTGCCAGTATTCTGTCTGCCATAAAAGGAACTTTGCTGATCCTGAGACTGGAGCTCATACTCAGCATATTGAGCGTGCATGGCAGAAATACAAATTGAAAATATGGAGTCATAGAGGTAATTGCACTCATGAGTCACTGAAGATTCACCTCAAAATGATGGAGTGGCACCACTGGTTAGCCATACGCCATTATAATGGTGTCTTGGGCAGACTTTTCCATGATGTGAAAAAAACAAGTCAAGTTAATATCAAAGTTTTTTGCAGGAACATAGTTTGTACTGTAATTTTGTTAATGTTGATGCAGGACATCCATTCATGTAACTAGTGGTTTGCATGAACAATAGGCTAAGTAATATACATTATTCAAGAGATAATATACATAATCCAATTTGTTAATATGTTTACAGTGCGCTAACCATTATTAATAAGGTAGACTGGCTACTTGCGTCTTCAAATAGGTGTGACGCATACAAAATATATGGTCGCATTTGGGGTTGATATAGAATTTTGAAGGACACTTTTATGTTGAAGGACACTTACTACGGTTGGCCTATAGGGGGCAGTTTGACATCTTCGTGTTGCGTTGGGACTGTTAACGATCCAAACACCTGCGCGTTCTCGTAACTCTTTAAGGAAAAGCCATGTCTTTCTCATCATTTATCCTGTTTTCCTGGTCGGTAAAGTACAAAAGTAACCTGGACATTTAGATACAGTTTGATAACTTGCCTGTTAAAGTGTATGTAGAGGGTTGGAAAAGCATGGTAGTGTTATGACTATGACAAAGACCCATGTCTATGTAAAATGCCATGGTGCATGGTGCCGGTGGTGCATTCCTTTGGAAAAAACAAATTTGTTACTGTACTGTACTGATTTTTTTTTTTCTGAAAACAACACTCCTGGCAATATCCCTAGGATTAATATAATTGAATTTTGTAACTGTATTGTTTAGGAACTTTGCAATCGTTGCACTGTAAGGGTTAGCGATTAGCTAGTTCCTTGTTGTTAGCTGGCTTCGGTTGGTTATTAGCTGGCTCCAGTTAGCTGTATGCTAACTCCAGTCAAGTGTTTGTCAGTTCCGGGTAGCACTTTGCTAACTTGATCAGCCATGTTCTATTTGTGTTAACATGAAGGTAATTTCTTAAACTATCACTATCTAGCCTACTTTATAAATGATGTTTTCAATTTGATTATATTATGAATAGTTTATATTACTTAGGCTATTGTTCATGCAAAGAACTAGGTACTGTACATGAATGGATGTCCTGTATCAACCTTAACAAATTACAGTACTAACTGTGTTCTTGCAAAAAACGACATGAGTTTATGTCCTGTGTCAACATGAACAAATTACACTACACTCTGTTAATGCATTTGTAAACCATTAATAAAGTAAGGGTTATCATTGTTAACCGTTTGTTCATGTCTTGTTCATCAATGTTCGTTCCAGGTAACTACTGCATTTGTTAATGGTTGTTCATGTACACTTATCAGAAAGTGTTACCAAAGTAGGATTGTTCAAAGTAGTTTTTTTTTTAGGAAACATTTGTTGTGCAAAAACAATAAAGGAAATTTCTTGCTTTTGTTAAGGTATTTAAAAGCATTTGACAGATTTAATTACATCTTTATGACAGTATTTCACAAACTTAATGACATCTTTATGACAAGTCCAAATTGTACCACTGTACTTGAGTTCAAGAAAAAAATTTTATGACACTGCTTTGAAAGTCTTTGACAGTGTTATAACACGTCATGACACCTTTATGACAAGTCCAAATTGTACCACTGTACTTGAGGTCAAGAAAAATATTCATGACACTGCTTTGAAAGTCTTTGACGGTGTTATAACATGTCATGACATCTTTATGACAAGTCCAAATTGTACCACTGTAGTTGAGGTCAAGGAAAATATTCATGACACAACTATAATGGTCTTATGACAACCAGTGTCAAAACCAACCACATATGACAGTTGTATTTAATGCTAACACATAAAGCTAAACAGTTTCTTCAAGTTTGATAATCAGGCCTGCTATGACATGTTTATGACAGGTAATGTTTCTGACTAACTGCACCACAGCATGGTTTGGCGTTTGCTCCGTAGCCGACTGGAAGGCCCTGCAAGGGATGGTGGAAACCGCCCAGCACATCACTGGTACCCAGCTCCCGGCCATCGTAGACCTCCAGCACAAGCGGTGTCTGCACAGGGTGTGCGGCATCATCACGGACCCTTCACATCCATGCCACAAACTGTTTGCCCCCCTTCCATCAGGCAGGTGGTACAGGTCTCTTCATTCCCACACCAGCAGGCTCAGGAACACTTTCTTTCCATCTGCTTTAACCCTGCTGAACTAGATGACCCATCACTAACCACACCCACCCTTTGTACTACTGCACTCTGACACTGCCTTGCAAAGTCTTAAGTTTTCAGTTGTTACAGGTACGTGTCTACCTCGGGAACCTTATTGCTGCTATCCCTGCATTTCAGTTGCACATGCTACTCTACTCCTTCAATTTCATTGTACTGTACTTGTTCAATTACAATAAAGTTGAATCTAGTCTAATGTTGTCGTGGTTAATGTCAAGTTGTCATAACAAAGACATTGGCAAGTGATGTTGTCTCAGTTAATGTCAAGTTGTCATATCAAAGACATTGACAGGATATTTTGTCTTAGTTAATGTCAAGTTGTCATAACAAAGACATCCCAAACAATGTCAACCTTGCATAAAAAATGACAATCAACCGAATGACACCTAATGACAACATTCATAAACGTTCATAATGATTCCTTCATGTGTCATGTCATGGCTATGACAGTATCATGACAATGTCATGTCACTCTTATGCACACCCCTTCAAATAAAGTGTTACCGAAAGTTTTATAAAAACAAATTGCTCTTGAAAATATCAAAAGCTTTACTGATTACTCTCAAAAGCACAATTTGGTTGTGAAGACCCAGCAAAAAGCTATTCCCATGATCCAAAATTCTGCAGACTTCCCTGAATGCCACTCTTAAGGGACTCAAGCAATAAGCTCTACAAGATCTTTCACTCTCACACATCAACATCATAACACATATTAAGACTTAAACTACACTGATCAAAACAATTAAGGGAACACTTAAATCACACATCGGGTCTCAATGAACAAAATATATTAAAGATCAAAATCTTTACTGTACATTGTGTAGTTCGTTGAGAACAAAATGACGTAATAACGGTCAATGGAAACCAAAATCACCAAATCACCGACTGAAGGCTGGTTTCAAACTCACACTGAAAATCAAAGTAAACAATTGAAATCACAGGCTGTTGCAACTTGTGTGAATTTCATCACAGCAACTCATAATGGGAGTCAGTAGTGTGTATGGCCCCCACGTGCCTGTATGCACTTCTGACAACGTCTGGGCATGCTTCTGATGAGACAGCAGATGGTGTCCTGGGAGATCGCCTCCCAGACCTGGATCAGGTCATCAGTGAGCTCCTGGACAGTCTGTGGTACTACTTGGTGGCATCGGATGCACTGATACATAACATCCCAGAGGTTCTCAATTGGATTCAGGTCCGGGGAACGTAAGGGGCCAGTCAATGGCATCAATGCCTTTTCCATCCAGGAAATGCCTACACACTTTGCCCACATAAGGCCGGGCATTGTCCTGCACCAGAAGGGACCCAGAGCCCACTGCACCAGCGTATGATCTGATGATGGGTCTGAGGATTTCATCCTACCTAACAGCAGTCAGGGTACCGTTGGCTAGCATGTGGAAGTCTGTGTGACCCTCCAAGGATATGCTTCCCCAGACCATTACTGACCCACCGCCAAACCGGTCATGCTGGATGATGTAACAAGCAGCAAGATGAGGCAGCATGATGTTGCACAGCGTCTCCAGACTCTTATGTCTTTCACAGGTGCTCAGTGTGAACCTGCTCTCATTTGTAAAGAGAACGGGTTACAAATGGCGGACCTGACAACTCTGGTGTTCTCTGGCGAATGCCAATCAAGCTGCACGGTGCTGGGCTGTGAGCACAGGTCCCACTAGAGGATGTCGGGCCCTCATGCCACCCTCATGGAATCAGTTTCTGACAGTTTAGTTAGAACCATGCACACCAGTAGCCCGCTGGAGGTCATTTTCTAGGGCTCTGGCAGTGCTCCTCCTGTTCCTCCTCGCGCAAAGGAGCAGATACCAGTCCTGCTGTTGGGTTGATGCCCTTCTACGGCCCTGTCCAGCTCTCCTTGTGTAACGGCCCATCTCCTGGTATCTCCTCCATGCTCTTGAGACTGTATTAGAAGACACAGCAAACCTTCATGCAACGGCATGTATGGATGTGCCATCCTGGAGGAGCTGGACTACCTGTGCAACCTGAATGGGCTGCAGGTACCGCCTCATGCTACCAGTAGTGACAAGGACACTAGAAAAACACAAAACTAGAGAAGAATCAGCCAGGAAGGATAAGGAGAGAGCAATTGTCTGTGTCCACCACCTGCAAAACCATTCCCTTTTTAGGGGTTGTTTTGCTGTTGTCTCTCCAGTGTAGTTGTTGTCACATTCATTTGCACCAAAACAGGTGACATTGATTCACCATAGCTTATGCTTCTTAACTGGACAGGTTGATATCCCTGAAGTTTAACTGACTTGGTGTTATACTGTGATGATGACGCATTCCCTTAATATTTTGAGCAGTGTATTTGCAATAGCCTATAATAAAGCACATATATTTTTGTTGAAGGATTAAGCTAAAGCTGTATTCCAATGGCCAGGCTCAAAGAAACTGTGACAGGCTAACATAGGGCTGCAACTAGAGAACAGTTGGAATAAATAGTACAGGTAGAGACAGATGCAAATTTGTGTTCAAGTCAAAGACACTGAAATGTCACCAGTGTTTCAGCTTTGTGGACTCAGACAAATCAGAAACAATATTTGCCTCTGTTAAGAGTCAGGAGTGAGATGTGCTGATTGTCAACTTCACCTACAAACAGAATATACATACACAGACACAAAGTGACTATCAGCACCAAAACCAGACAGCACACAGATGTGCCTTAAATGCATACTGTCACCATCAAAGCTTGTTATAACATTTTACATAATTGTTGATTTGGGTTGTTTGTGACTCTTGAAACCTGTTAGAGCACCAATGTTGTCACCATTTACTCAACACATTGGAAGCAAACATGTCACTTTAAACAATGTGCATGTTTGTGCATGTATGTGTGAGCTTTGTTTGTTTTACTAAATCCTTTCTCTAGAATTTCAGGAACATTATACAAGGCAGAGTGTGAAAAGATATCTAAGTTTGGACAACAACAAGAAGTCACTGTCTAGTTGCTTTAAGCCCGAGAGTAAATCTTTGATCTTGGAGGGGATGCTGCTGAAATTGGCTGTGAAATTGATTCCATGTGAATCGTGATATAATCTAACACAGACAACAAGGGAGATCTGCTTCAAGAATAAAATAATGTGCACATTGATATATTGTACTTTTTTTCCACTTTATTTTTTTTTCTTTCTCATAGTTGAGGAGACGCTCTTATCCAGACCAACGTCCAGATACAAAACAAGAGGGCAATACAAGTAAAATACACTAGCTCTTATCTATTTCTATTTATTTATATATCACAGAAGCATGGCATTTGCATTCTAATGAAAGACAAGCATATAGTTAAGTGTAGATGGTATATGCCGTAAAACATTTTTGCAAATATTAATGTTGTACATCCTTCTGATAAAGATTTCCATTGTGATACCCAAATATTGAGCTGTCCCTGGTCCTGAAAAAGATCTGGCCATGTTTCTGTAACAGATGTTTTAACAAAATACATTTTCCTGGCTACCCAAACAACACACTAGGGCCAAATCCTACACAATGCCCAGACACATTATTTTCTTTCCTGCTATGAGTCTGGATACTTCCCAGAAGATTTTTAGGAGAGAAGAACTTTATAGATCATTCAATTGGTAACAGAAATTGATTGGTAAGGCAACATTTTGAAAAAGTGTCATTGGCTCTCATACTCTGATTGCTTAGGCACGATCCCATCACTGAAAAATTGTACAACACGCCTCATTTTAACGTTAATTCATACTTCAATGGAAGTTGTCTTAGACAGATGTAGCAAATAATAGAGCAGCAGAAGAATTCAGTGGGAGTCATCAGGCAATACGTCACTGTCGATAGTCTTTTAATGGTTTTTATCACAAAAGGTACTGAACTGTCAATGGCTCTGAAATCAGCCTATGGTCCTAAAATTAGCTCTAATCTGACATCATGCACTTTTTCACACTACCTATTTTGATTTAAGCAAAACCAGTACATGGTTGCTTTTCATAGAAATGCTCAGAGATTTTCTGAATCTGAATGCCAAATTATTCAAGTGATAAAGTTGCTCAAAGCTGACCTTTTGCATATGCCAGCCCACTGTTAGACATCCATGTTTTCATCTCTATTAAATGTAAACGGTCAGTATAATTTAAAACTTCACAAAAAGCTGTCCAACTATTTCAGAATTTCTTACTAGAAACAATGGAATTGTTTAACTTTCAAAGTCTGTAATCTAAAAATGTGTGTACATTTTATCTCTTTCATATGGCATTGTTTTGATAAGATATTATGATAAATCATCTAAAGTTTTAGTATTGTGTTGACCATGTGTGAACACAAAATATTCAATACAAGGTAGGGGTAATTTCAATAATGGAAATAAATGTAATGGTATTCAGCTCAAGCACCATTATAATGAAGTTACATTTTAACTTGTAATTATGGCCTCCAAGACAGCAACGTTTAAATGTTAACTTAAATGGTCATATTAATTGTATAATCTGTAATTCTAGGATGTCTTTTCCTATGGAGGATTGACAATGTAATTTTAAACAAAAGATATTCCAATTCAAGTCAACATTATCTGGTGTGGACCGGATCTTTGTGACATCACCTTAAAAATGGCATTTACATGTTATTCTATTTTAGTACATTTATGAGCCAAAACATGACACTGACTGATTTTCATGTCCCATGATGAAGACATACAGCAGATGTCGAATAATGGGGTGTACATAAAATATGTCAACTTTGAGCATCTTTACATTTTGAATGTGTTATAGCATTAAGGTCCAAAAAGCCACTTTCTGCAAATTTCTACAATGGGCAATTTTGTATGGAACTTCACAAGTGGCACTGTCAAAAAGTGATAAAACTCAAATGGATTATCCCTTTATAGTGCAATCACTGTTTCGATGGTTATGAAGAAGCCAGATGTAAATTACCATTCATGGCCACATTATATTAATTACAGAAATGCATTTCAGCAAGTCTATAGATTATGTTGTATAACCAACCTGCTGGATGGTGTCTTGACAATTGGATTTCTTTTTAATATTAAGGGGAAATAATTTTGAATTATAAACATTTCCACAGCATAGAGTAAAAAATTATCCTAGATTTGATATACTGTATATGTACTGGCACACAAAAAGGCAATTCACTAAGTATACTGTTTCCTGTGATTTGCTGAGTACAGATATTTCTGGTGCGGTTTTCTTCATAGGGGTGAACTTTATTAATATATAAAAGTGCTTCACTGGTTCTATACAATTATAATTTCCCCTTTTCGCCGCAACTCATTAAGGAATCACACTAACAGTGGATTTTGGGACACAGCACAGAGAGGAAAAAAAATTATTATTTTCATTCTTATACTCTTTGTCTGTTGCTCTCTCTCTGTCTCACACACACACTTTTCCAGTAGAGGAGCCAAACACTCTAGTAAATCTCTCTACTCTGATTGCATTTAGTAGAGTAGCGAAAGGTGCCACACAATTCAGCCCCAACAAGGTGAGGGCAAGTGCGTGTGGACTGCCTGAGAAGCTATGAAGATGGACAGACAACACATACTATCCCAAACAGAGAGGTCAAAAATAATAATTTAATCACTTAGTCATTCCCTGTAGTGGCACCTGGTATGAAGTCATACACCAGGCCTGTGGTTCCAAATTGACTGCTCTTGTCCATACTGTCAGTATCAAGACTGAGTGACTACTTGCCCTTTACTGAAGTCTCTCTGCACAAGGTTTTCTGCTACAGTCTGTGGATAAACATGCTCCAAGTTGAGCTTGAGGCTATTGAGCATTAGGCTTTTGACCTTCAGTACACACAATAATCACAAATGAAACAAGGCCACTAACATGGGAAGCTGTGGAAAAGAGCATCTTGCTAAATTATCAAGATGTTGTGTAAACGTATGCAATAAACTTTGTATGTAAATACTATAATAACAGTTTTCTATTGGAGTACAAGACTTTCCATATTTAAAACCTAATTTCCAAAGCACAATATAATTTAATGAAATGTCATTTGTGCTAAAACTGCTATTTCATCAGGAAATCTTCACACACTATTGAGTCCCAATGTGTCATGGACAAGGGCTCATTTAAGTGGAGAATAATAACTCATATGGTTCCACATAATTTGCACTGAAAAATCATTCAGACCAGACCAGTTCTTCAGATACTGGTTTAATTGTCCGGAATATGATTAGTAAGTGAGAGATCCCTTCACTTATAAAATTAACAGCTCAGAAAAGAGGACCTTGAGATACTTAACGCTTATTAAAGCGGAATGGGTCATGCTAAAGGTAAGCTGTTTATCTCTTTGCAAGGAGAATAGAGCGAAGAAGAGTAACGCCTCATTGAGAGAAAAATCTAATTTTCCCCACAGTTATAATCCATCCACTAATTAAGATGTAAGTGAAGGAAAGAAGAGTTATGTTAGAATACAATATGGGATTGGGGTTTTAGAATAAGGAATTATTTATTCATGGGAGATTGCAATAGGTATACAATGAAGACAGATTCCTTTTGAAAATGAGGGCCTGAGAATGACAGGAGAAAACAATCAGGGTGTTTTCCAAATCTCACTCTTTCCTCTAGTGCAGGTTATTTGACAAGGGCTCTATGGGGACCTTAAGTACACGCTACGGTATAAAAAAAGAGTGCCATATAGGACTCACACATACAGTAATATCAAGCTCCAAAGTCGAAAGAGATGAAACAATGTATATTCAAAACTCAATATGAAGAACTCCTAAATAAATGATAACTGCATTGAAATGAAGGCCATCCTATCCTGGAGGCAAAACTCATTGGCCCTGCTTTCCCACTAAATCCTAAAATGTGATTTAATGACTAATTTCATTCAATTCTCTTCACCATGATGTATAACTGGGAACTGTCACTGGGAACTGCCATAACAAAAGTGAAAAGCGTCCTATACCACATACATACTACTATCTTTCATACCCTCAGTTCCACAGGAATTGGTTACTTGTGCTTTGGCAGTGCTGTTGAAAGGCTCTTTCATTCCTGTCCCACACATCTGGCAGCTTTGACGACATGGTGATCTGAGAAAGGAGCATTGTCATGGATCCACCATACACTGACAGTGATAGTAGCCTGAACATTTTCAGTGACAATGCAAGGTAAAATAACAACATTCTTCTGTGTATTGTAGCATCATATATATAATCCAGTTTTTGCGATATGGCACTGCGGTTTGTGTGTTATTTCATCTGCATAAACTTTGTGTTACTGGACCTTGAGCTAAACTCCCTTTTGTTTCTATGAATATATAGGCCTGGGTGTACACACGTCAGAATGACAGTCACTGGTGTAGAGTTGTTTATAATGTTGTGTATAGTGTCCCTGAATACTTCATCAACATTACCCATGCACGCGTGCACACACACACACACACACACACACACAGACATACAGTTTTGGGAATGGTAAGCACGTATGTCAACAGGCCTTTCCTACCAGATGTTTAATTCATGATGACAGACAACATATCTTCACACATGAGCAACTGTATTTCTCAGTGTTCACTTATGGGTCTCCTGTGCAAGGCTGGCTGGGTCCAGATAATGGGGGAGCTACCTAGAGGGCAGACACAACACCACAGGAAGTAATGCAGCCTATCATAACGCTCAGCAGGAGACGTGTCAGAGGTTTTATCATTATGGCATAAACCCTTTTCAACACCTACAGACTCTACATACATCTAATTGATGGATTGTGATACCTAGGCCAATATATAATTTTGGACTTCTACGTTAACATACAAGATAACCTGTAGCCTCGCTACATTTACTACAAATATAACAAACCATTCTTCTAACATTACCAAATAAAAATCAACACAAAGCAACACGTCTTTACTGCTCACCTTGTGAAATGAGATTGACAAGTGTGGACCACACAAACTGAAAGTGACTGGCGATAAGAGGAAATACGGACCATCCTAAAGGCTTTAAAAGCAGCATCGAAACAGATTGCCCTCAACAGACTATGAACTGACGCATTGGTTTAAATACCATAAATTCCGAAGGTGTGTGTTGTAATGGCAATTATTTTGAAACACTAATTTCTTCATCTATTCTACAACTATGTAGTCGGAATAGCTGTGCATGCAATTGGCTCGAGCGCCAAACTGTATCCGTGCCACCTCATTGATAGCAATAGGCTATATGTCATTCATGAAATGACCAATAATATTTTGCATCTCGGAACCATGGTAACATTTCTGAGAACTAACCACTTACATTCTTACATCAGTGTCCTTTAACATCTTCATATGCGGCGACTTGGTGATTGTCGATCAGACAGAAACTCATTCTACTGTACAAACCTTTATGGCTTTTTGTATTCCTCACGGAATGAAGCATCTTCATCGAGTAGCCTAGGCTTATTATCAAGTATTATTGTGCAAAACTTTAATACATCCTTCGGCAAAAGCAAATGCATTTGACGTGTCCTGTAATACACACAATATTTCCTCATAAAATAATACATCAGCCACAGGAGCATATTTCTGTACCACCTTGGTTTTAATTGCACATTCACATGTACTAAAGGTATGGCAACCAATCCACTCATTATGTACCTGCAAAATGTCTGTTCATCCTCGTTGAAACAGAAAACAAAAACGCATTACCCAAGAATCAAAACACTCCTCTTCAACTCAGCACCATCTATGAAAAATTATACTTCCAAAAATACTTCACACGTATATCTGCAAAAGTAGGCTATAATGAATCGGGGGGGGGGAAAAATAAGAGACAGAAAAAGAAACAAACCTGTGATCGGGGAGCTGCAAGAAAAGTTTCAAGTTAAAACGTCATCAGGTTTAAAAATGACTCTTTAAAGAAAAGAGGAACAAAATAAAAGCAAAGGCTTGGTCGGTGACACGCACCGAAACACCAAAATCACAAAACTCGTATAAACAACACTGCAAAATACAAAGCAAAGCATAGCAACAGCAAAAGTAGACACAAACAAAAAAAATAAAAATGTTTGAAAACCACCAGCAAAACCACGTTTGAAAAATATTAGACTGACAACCCGCTTGGTTGAAAAACCAGTTTCATGATTTCACAAGACCGCAAGCACGTATCTCCAGTGCCCGATGCAAACCCATGATTCAGAATCACTGCATGCTAAAAACTTGGAGCCTGGATGGAAAAACGCTCAAAACCACCACTTCAAATATCATCTTAAACACCAGCAAAAGGAGGAAAAACAAAAAGAGTAATTAAAAAGACAAAAATGCTTACAAAAAGCCATTGAAAATGTACTCACCGAGCGGGAGTAAAATGTTGCAATAAAAATGTGATATGGTACAAAATACAGTATGGCGGTGCAAGCCCGAAATGATGTGCTTTTCTCTAGATCTCAGCCTCCGGTCCTGTCATGTGACTCAGAATCAGCCCGACTTCCAGAAATGGGTGACTAGTGTTGAACAGCTAAAGCTGAATACTCTCCGAAACGTTGATTCTACAGTTATGACTGAGCTGGTTGTGTGTTTTTCTTCTGAATTTTTTTCTTTTTAAAGATGCAGCGCTCACTCGATGTCAGATCCTACGTAAACGTCTGGCTTCTTCCTTCACTGCCTAGCACTCATTTGAACGTGATTATTTCTGCATCCTAGCAAGTTGTATTGCCAAGTATAGGTTATATCGTATTTTTAAACCTGTACCGGCTTTAGTTTGCCTAGATACTACAGATATTACAGCATAATGCCAATCGGAATAAATGGAATGTATATCTATAGTACAAGCAGTCGAGTACAGCACCATGGACAGGGGCATAACCTTTTTAGTTGTTGATTACCAGATGCGCTGTGGTCCTGAGGGCTGCTGTCCCGTTAGGTGCATGCTCGCTTAGCGTTGTGCTGCACCACAGCAGTGTGGCCGCAAAAACATCTTTGACGACGCTGGTTAAATGCCAATAGTGTGCATGTCCATGGGCAAGAAAAGTCACCCATTAGTACATAATAGAAGCACCTGTCATAGTATATTTCTGCTCCAGAGTGAATCAGATGTTGTCATTTAAGTGCACTGTCCTCGTCAGACTGAAGGCTCAATTTGCCCAGAGGTCTTAGTGACCTTATATAAAGTCCAGGTGGTACCACTGAAAGTCTTGGCTCCCAGAACTTTACTGTATTACTCTCTAATAGAATACAGGCGTTAGAAAGAAGTGTGCCTTAGAGGCACGATGCGCTCATGGCCATGGTTGCCCCTAAAATACATAATAGTGATCCAACCAGATTCTATTTATATCAATGGCTAACAGGAGTGTTTCTCCAGGGTTTGGCTCAAATTCTTGCTTCATCTTGATTCTTGTGGCACACTATTTTGGAAAATCATAATAGTTTAAATTTAACAGATTAAGATAACTCAAAAGGATTTATTCATATTTATGTTTTTACATTTAAGCCATTTAGCAAATGCAGAGCTTATCCAAAACAGATTACATACAAAATGCATACATTTTCATATTTTCTCACACTGGCTCTCTGTGGGAATCAAACCAACAACCATGATGTTGCAAGCACCATGCTCCACTAAATGAGCTACACCCTATATACTACAACCTATATATTCCAGCTGCCACTCCGCTGACCATTCCTTCACCCTGGATTGTCCCTGTCCTTGTCCTGGTCATGCTTCTGACCTGGATTGTGTTTCAAACACAGACTCTGGATAAAGCCAACATGTATTTATTAATTACTACAATTTGTACTCTTACGATGTCCACCCAGCACAGCCAGAAGACGACTGGCCACTCCTCTGAGCCTGGTTCCTCTCTAGGTTTCAGACCCTTTTATGGAGTTTTTCCTAGCCACAGTGCATCAATACTATTGTTGCTTGCTCTATGGGTTTCAGGCTGGGTGTTTTGTCAAAGCACTTTATGACAACTGCTGATGTAAAAGGAGCTTTATAAATACATTTGACTGATTGATATATATACGTCTGTACTGTATACAAATCCTTACAAAAGCATTTAGACCTATGATCAATTCTCTGACATTATTGAATTACAAGTGGTACACTGAAATGTATTTCTGTTTGATGTTTTATATTAAAACACTGATACTAAAAATGAATTATTTTCTACATAGTTTTTATGTAGGGGAATATTTGTAAGGAAAATAAAAAACAAACTGAAATAGGTGAGAGAGAAGTAGTATACAGCTTATTACACATTTATGTAAACATTATCTGATTTATGGCTTTGGGGCTTAACCTTTGACCTTTGAGTGGTGTGACCGGGGTCAAAGGGATTATGGGGATTAATATTTTAATGACCATATCAAAGGTTAAAAAGGTTCATTTCTGGACTTCACAGGTGTCTTTTAGGGAGGGGTGGGTTTTATGAGGTTGACCCTAGGATGTTTACTTTGAGTAATAAAAGTGTTTTATGTATATGTTTTAATAGGTGTC